>JAHZMV010003151.1:0-16339 GCA_027743765.1 Coecobrya sp. COE2 | reverse complement strand
TCTAGTATCACTATACCCCAACCATTTCGAAACTTTCAAATGGCCCTTTTACTAATTCTGCTATGAGGAATTTGAATATGATATCAATTTTCACTTTCTAAATGGTCGTTACGATAGAATTCAGATAATCTATGGAGTTACTCATTTTGAATCTAGTAGATAATATCAATTAATAATATTGGAAAGCTTCGCACCAAATTAAAATTGTACATTCCCGAAAAAAATTCATCTAAATAATCATAGTACTTTTGTGTTAAAACAACTATGTATAAAGCGTCGCGTGAATCAATATTAATAAAATTAAATTTAATTGCAATTCATTTTATATTTCCGTGACTTGTAATTATCAACATTATGATTGAAATTAACTCATGGTCGTACTATAAATAACTTCAGCAATCTGCCAAAGCTGAAGTAATCGATTCTGCTTACTTATATGATAAAAGCTAACATTCAGCTGCTATTAATATTCAAACTTCAAAATGGATATATTTTGAACAAATGCATATGTAAGATCGCTCCAAGCAGAGCATGTGGTTCACAGTTGGTTGAAATATTCATCATATTATTGTATGCAATACTGGAAGTATAACAAAAATAAAACAAAAAACTCAAGTGCCAACCACTCAGCTGTGTACTAAATATACCTTCATATAACTTGTTGATTTCTAATGAGTCGTTCAACTGACAAATACATATATCGTTGTGAGTCACAAATATTTTCATATTTCATATTTTAGATAGAAAAAAACAATTAAATCAGTAATTACTATTGTTTACTTGATTGGTATTATTGATCAATCTTGAGTCTTGAGTCAACCAGCGATTCTAGTGCTCGAAGATTTTTAAGCTACAAGAGAACAGAATTTTATGCAAATAACATAAATTTTCTAACTCAATCGTTCTTCTTTGTTTTCACATGGAACTTACGTTAAATCTACAAGTATGGATAATATCAAAAATATCAGACTTGATCATTGGCCACAGCATATTTTGGAATAATACCATTAATTCAATTTTTTGAAGATACAATGATATTCATATACATCTTGAAATTCTTTCGTTAGATAATGTTAGCTCTCGAAGATGTTTGTGAGGTTTGTTTGTTTATGATCTATCAATATTTAAATTTACATTATTTTAAAATCACATTAGTTTTAGGTAATATTCGTATTTAATTGCTTATCAAGGCAAACGTAGTGGATGATTAATTAACAGTGAAAATGAAAGAATAACTTTATAAAACTCGAAAGATTTATTTAAATTCCACAAACCGGGTTACTGAGATTGTTTGCAAATACATATGTGAGCATCAGCATCGCGGAATGGAACAACAATGATTACGATTGCCAATCAATAGAACAAAATTAGGTTACATAGTATGTATTTATTTAATAAATTTGTTTACTGATTTAGTCAAAAAGATTTGCTTTATTCAAATGGTATAAACGTTTGAAAATATATTTCTGACTTACTTGAATGACTAACCAGAAATACGGACGTGTGCTGAAGTGTTTCAGGATGTTAGATAATTCGTAAGCAGTCCTTGTATTGGTGGTTTGAATATTAATCATACTTTGAAAAACAAAAAATTGACTTTATTCAACTTTAAAGCAGCTGTTGCGAATGAGGGTGTCACATCTTGTCAAAATTTATTTAGATTCCAGAATTGTTCCGACAAAAGGCCTTTCCCCTAACTTAAAGCAAATCACTCGCTTTAATTTGAAAAGTGTCACTCGATGGTAAGATTATACCTGACCGTAAACCATTTCACCTAAACACATTCTGGCACAGCCTTCTTAGTATTACTATGTCGTGTCGCCTAAATCAATATTAATAAAATAAATTCAAATTCATATAATCCCTCCGTGGTCAGTGATTATCAACAGTATGAATACAATTCACTCGTGCTAACAGTATTATTGTCAATAAATAAGAATAAGAAGCTCACAAGCTAATAAACCGAAAAGGTTAGACAGAAGGTATGTATTTACTTGAAAAATTGTTAGTTACTAATTACTTCGTGTTCAAACGAGATATAGTTTCCACAGACAAAATAAAAATCATTGAGTTCTTAATCATTTGAAGATTGTTATGTACTTTGGAGTTTCCAAATCATGTGTGAGTTTATGATATTGAACTTTTGTTATTATTTGATTAATGATAACGTACTTAAATTTAAATTGAATTACATATCTTCTGTAGAAGACTGTGTGAACTGCATTTCCTTTTAATAGCAATGATATTTGGGTAGCTATTTTAATTAAAAATTTACCATAGTTTACTGGTATGTTGACAAGTTGATATCTGAAGAGACGTGTAAAAGTTCCGATATGAATTGATCTGCTGCTAGTTTTCCCAACATTCCTTTAAACCAATGCTATTAGTCCAACGCAGCTCCTCTTTCCACTGTACGTATTATATATTCTTGTAGGCACAGTATAATGTAAGATAGTCTATCATAATGCATAAGGGATATACTATCCGTCTAGCTAAAGGTACACGTATTTTTTTGCTTCTTTACTGCAGATCACTATACATACTGTAGACTTTACTCTAATTAGCCCTCACGCTAGGTTCCTAGAGATCGACTTACAGCATGCCAGATCCATATCTCTAAACTACTGAACGTAAACCTTAACTATGGGTTTCCCCGCGACAGCCTGATTTGAGAGGTATTTGGCATTGCTGCCACTCCATTTTCTGGGGTGGGAGTCATCACCCACTGTACCACATTTTGGCCAGAGGTCGGTCGACACCTCTTTTCCCCTCTAGACTGCCCGGCAAGCCCTTGGGTGGTGAGAAACGGGAGCAAAGACTCCCACCGATACCAGGATTCGAACCCCAGTCCCTCCACACCCAAGCCCCAGCCCTGAGCCAACAAGCTGGGACGGCTTGCCGTTTTGCATTCTTATTGTCGTATGATCAGTTTTTGTATTAGTATAATAGTTTTATAAGTACGCTTTGTATATTTAAACAATAGTTTATTATATTGCCCTCTAGTACGATGAATTAAAAAAATACAAAATAATCAGATCACTCAAAGTTATAACCAGCTAAATTTGTCGAATTGCGAGAACACTTGTTTGAAGTATTCAACTTCCATGACAACAACTGCCAAAACTGAAGTAGAAGGTCACTCCCTATAAGTTGTTACTTGACGTTTGTGTTTTGTCAAATCCTCAGAATACACGTGTCACTAGAGTAGAAGATTGTCCAAGCAACTTGCTTCGTCCATAACCATAAAAAGGGTAGACGAAGAATAAATTAATTTCAATGAGTCTACACCTCTAATATTATTAAAATGGTTGCAATGCAAATTACTCTACTTCTAATTCTGAAGTTTGTTTCATCAACTACACCGTATGAAGAGTATGTCCCATTCCATATACGCTTCTTTCCGTACAGATATGACCAGTCAATTTATAGTTTGCAGAATGCACATATAGCTGATATTTTATACCCATTTGAAAAACATCATTGCTTCATCCATATTACCAACTTCCAAAGTCGCGATCTTTATCCACCTCCAAACTTTCCATTTGTGACAAAAGAAACCTTTGTGAAAAACCAGGCTATCGAGGGAAGCCCTCATGTATACCGTCGTTGGCTATCAAATAAAAAAGCAAAATCCCTCACAGATTTTAATCTCACAGAATGGAAAAACATATCTCGTTATTCATTGTACAATTTGAAAACTGTGGAGGCTGACAAATTCTGTTCAAAGATTAACCGACAACTAGTCGTCCTCAACTCGAAAACATGGAATTGTGAAGTGGAACTCGGAATCTCGCCTCCTGGTTTTATCTTGGAAGAAGTTAAAGGCTACGACGAAGACGGTGACGAATACGTTGATCTGGATCTTCGACTTGAGCTACACTACCCCGGCATTTGGTATCGATCCAGTGGGTGTTATCGTAATGCAGATGCTTTTCCCTCGTCTGTATTTGAAAATATCCAATATGACTCGTTTTCAACTATACCAAACATCAACATTATATCTGTCAGCGATAAATCATTGATCAATAAATCTCTATGCCGCTGGATAACGGGAATGCTAACATTCAAACAGATGGACACTTGCACTACAACTGATATATTCCTAACTGCACATAATGTCATGTCAAGTCACATTGTAAATACAATTGCTGTATGGCGTGATCACAGAAAATGGTCAAAATGTTCAATTTATTCAGTTGAGTCAAAGAATGTGTCGGAATGGAAAAGTACGCCAGTCGCAAAAATATATGAAGCAGGATTTCCCAGCAATGCAGTGCAATTGCATTGGGTATTTCCAGGACTTTTCTTTGAAGGGTCTTTTGCTACAAGAAATATAAAATATTATCTTAATGTTTGCAATTTACCGGAGAAAGGGGAAAAAGTATGGACAATGTATGATCCATCGTCTGGAATGAATTCTACAACCATTGCATACCTGAAGGTCTTGTTTAAATTAATGGGAAATTATAGCTTTTCCGTTAATTCGCATAGGGGATTAATTCCTAGTTGTTATAATGGACGTCTTACAAAATATTTTAGGGGCCGTGGGGATCAATTTTTGATTGAAATAAATACGAAAGTATATATTTCCCAGGGATTGGTTGGTCAACAACATGTAGAAATAGAGGACCTCAGTTCTAGCGTTAGATTTGTCAGCTGTGACCGCCCACGTATTGAGTCACTCGCATTTATTGAAATATTTACCAGCTTTGATGGAGAGACTTGGGTAGCACTCTATATTTCCATTGCATTATTTGCATTAGTGCTACTTCCGGTGAAACGGATGACCATGTCAGAATATCTTGTAATTAAATGGTCGCTGGTTGTAATTTTACTTGATCAAGAAATTTGTTTGGAAAGGTTTTCAAAGAGAAAAGTTTATTTGCTGATATTTCTCATATTGTCAGTAGTGATTAGCGAAGCGTACAAAGGGAGTAATATTGATAGAATGGTTGCTAGTAGAAAGAGAATTCCATATGAAACATTTAAACAATTGATAGAAAACAATTTTACTATTTTTAGCCGTCTTGGAGGAGTCCGTGTTTCTGCGGCTCGCAATGTGAGTAGCAGTAGTATTACGTTTAGATATTTGTCTGCATTACAGTTAGATTTCGACTTTCAAAAACTTTCAAAACTTGGTAATAAAACCCAAAGGCACATGTCAGTCATTGTAAATGCCACATTGATTCATCCGCTTACTAAAACCTTATTGTCACAAATGTTAGAAAATGATACTATGCCGAAATCCGTAGGTCATTTTAAGCGTCATAGTTCACCAGATATTATTTCGCATGACAAAAGAATAGTTCGCGATGCGCTATCCAATTGTGATAAAGTAGCAGTTGCTTTACCAGAACATGAAAGTATTAAATTTGCGAAATATATTTCCAAGCAAAGTAGAACCAATGTCCAGGTAGATATTGGAAGTGAAATTTTAGGTAGATACACATTGGCCTTCTCCATATCTGGAAGGTTATCTCCACAGAGACAGAAAATATTTATGTATATCTACCAAACCGGAATATTAAATTGGTGGTCTAATTTATTCAGTAATTCAAATTTTTATAGGGAAGAATCTACACTCTTTGAAGCGTCAAAAATGGATGGTCATATTTCGCTAATATTTATACTTCTCTTGGCTTGTCTTGGCTTATCTGCGTTTTCTCACGCACTGGAACATACATGGAAGCGGGGACGTTCGCTGAATTTCAGAAAATTGGGAAATACTTGTTGTTAGTAGATTCAAGCATGAGTGTATTTCTGACCATAGTGTTTGTCTGAACAATAGTTTTGAGGTATTTTAGTACAACGGCAAAAAAACAACAATTGAATTGTCGAGACCGTGTTATTAAATATTATTGTTTGATGTTAATACATAAAGTCAAAACAAAGTGAAACTACAAAATAAAGTCATAATTAACTGGATCATCTGGAATAATTCAAACTTTCCGATTTTACCATTTTTATTTTTAGAATCAGTACTGTGACGATTACGTACATATGAAATTACATATAGATATGTCCGTAATGACGAATGATTTATATGGATGAATAAAATTGTATAGAATATTTAAAAACGTATGTTAAACTTGCAGACATTCCGAAACCATTCAACTTGCTTTTTGCATCATAACAATGAAATCATAATACTATAGGACAGAAAAATAATTCATATGAAAACAATTGATAATGCTCGAACATAAAATAAGCTGACGTACAAATATATTTCAATCGGATAAAGCATTATTCACAGGACCAAGGATTTTCGTAAACTAATGACAGGACTGTGTTCTTTCTGAACAACCAAATATTTTCCCGGTGCAGTACCTATGCGATTAGTGGATTGCTAGATGCCTTTAGCAAAATAATCTGATAAAACCTAGGTGTTTTTTCTCTCAATTTAGTGAAATTCTCAATTCTAACCACTATGCATTATTCTGATACTCTTATGTGAACACAAAATTGTTGTACAAAACCAATTGTTATATATCAAATAGGAAAATCCAAATTATGAAACACACTTCATTTAAAAATTGAATAGATGACTTTGGTTAATATTAAAGCCACATCATTTTTTACTAATTTATGAGCATCTATAGTTTGCAGAAGAGCTTTTACACGTGTGTTTTGTATGCTTAAACAATAGCCATGCCTTTCTTAACTCCATCTATATATGACATAAATGAATGAAAACAGTTTGAACATTCAAAACTACCACTTGTCACTTTTCTGCATTGTCGGAGCGTTTATTTGGAGTGTTCAAATTCTGTGGCAGTAATTGAAATAAATAAAGTCGAATTTTACGTCTTTTAATTTTACCTTCAATTTGTCCTTCCTTTCTCCTTTACCAATAAATAGTACCAAAGCATAAACTTGTCCAGACATAACGCTACTGTAATAAATCTAGAGGCGTAAACGATTTCTCGCTTATTTTTGATGAGACAGTTTGATTATAATTTTCAAAATGCTTGTAAATAAAATTAATTTATATCTTCTTCTATCATTTTACACAACTATTTCATCCGATAGGTATGCAGCATGTGTCTCATTGGGGGAACAGTACTTTCCATACAGATATGACATTAATATTAGTAATTTCCATTTTGCTAACGTAGCTGATATTCTATTTCCATTTGAACAACATCACTGCTTCATCCATATCACCAATTTCCAAAGTCGGGATCTCTACCCGCCTCCCAGCTTTCCCATTATGACAAGGGAAACTTTTGTGAAGACAGAGGAAACCAAATGGAATCCTCGTGTTTACTTCCGATGGTCAACAAATAAGAAAGCGAAATCCATTACAGAGCCTAATGCAACAGAATGGAAACATATATCCCGCTATTCGCTTTATTACTTGAAAGCCATGTCTTATGACAAATACTGCTTAAAAATAAACCGGCAGTTATTTATATTCAACTCCAAAATATGGAATTGTGAAGTCGAACTTGGATTATCACCACCTTCCTTCATTTATGAGAAGGTTGAAGGTTATGACGAATATGGTGATCAGTATATTGACGACGATGTAAGGACTGACCTACTCTATCCACGTATTTGGTATCGCTCTATTGGATGTCCATTAAATCCTGATACTTATTTGTCAGAATTCGAGCCTGCAAAACACAACTCGTTCTCAACCGTACCTAAACATAAACATAATGTATGTCAGCGGTACATCATTGAGCGACCAATCTCTATGCCGCTGGATAACGGGACTCATAAGAGTTAAACAGAGCGACACTTGCACCTCAACCGATATATTCCTGGTTGCGTACGATTTAATGGCAAAACAAATGGTAAATATTATTACCCTATGCTTAGGTTGCAATCAACAACCGGGATGTTCTATTTTTTCATTTGAGTCATTTGAAATCCGGGAATGGAAAAAGATGTCATTGCTGAATATTTATCAAGCAGGATTTCCCAGCAACGGTATCCAATTCAGTTGGGTATTTCAGAATAATATCGCGCAGCAGAATTTAGTTACAGGCAATCTGAAAAGCTACCTTAATACTTGCAATTTGCTAGAGAAAGGACAGAATGTGTGGACAATGTATGACCCGTTATCCGCAATAAACTCGGTAACAATAGCATATATCAATATTTTACTAAATTTGATGGGAAACTATAGCTTGAAGGTAACTGATAAGTACGGAAGGATGTTTACATGCAATAGATATTTTAAGAAATATTCTTCCAATTTCAATACTCCATTTGACATTGACGTCAGTATTCAGGCATACATTTCTCCTGGATTACGTGGTGAGCATCATGTTGAAATTGAGGATCTTAGTTCTAGTGTCAGATTTGTCGGTTGTGATCGTCCATATATTGAATCACTCTCATTTATTGGAATACTTAAGAGCTACGATGCGGAAACCTGGGTAGCAATTTTCGTTGTGATTACATTGTTTGCACTAATGTTGCTGCCTGTTAAACAATTGACGATGCAAGAATTCCTAGTAATTTTCTGGTCGTTGGTCGTAATTTTGCTTGAGCAAGGTATCAGTTTGAAACGGTTTTCAAAGAGAAAAATTTATTTGTTGGTATTCGTTGTTATGTCAGTAGTAATTAGCAACGGGTACAAAAGCTGTAATATTGACAAAATGATTGCAAGCCGAGCGAGAATTCCATACGATACATTTGAGAAATTGCGAACAAGTAATTTCAATTTGTATAGTCCTCTTGCTGCAATAAGGATATACGTCTTTCATTATATAAATGGTAGTGGTAAGAGTGAGGAAGTAAGATCTTGGTCTCAGGTAGAGGTAGATTTTGAGAGACAAAAAGTGTTAAATCTTGAAAATGAAACTCAGCAACACATCCACCTCATAGTGAACAAAACATCTCTTCATCCCGCCACTAAATCCTTACTGTCAAACTATTTTGATTCAGATCGTCTCCGACAGTTGGACAAATCTCAACCTCTCAATATCAACAGCATCATTAAACAAGATAAAATACTACTTCGACAGGCTCTCTCTAATTGTAAGAGAGTTGCCATTGTTTTACCAGAACACCAATGCTTAGAATTAGCAAAAAATATTTCCAAGCAAGGTAGAGCTGATGTACAGCTAGATATTGGAAAAGACACTTTAGGTAATTATACGTTGGCCTTCTCGTTTTCTGGAATGGTACCACCAGAGAGGCAGAAAATTTTTATGCGTATTTACCAATCCGGAATATTAAACTGGTGGTCCAATTTATTTAGTACTAGAAAGTTGTTTGGTAAGCTATCTACAAGCTTTGAAGCATCTCGAATGGGTGGGCATATTTCCATAATTTTTCTTGTTCTCCTTGTTTGCCTTTTGTTGTCAGTATTATCCCACTTCATAGAACATGTTTGGGCTAATTCACAATGATAACGTAGGTTAAGTTGCTCGGGATAAATATTTACGTCCCCGATATTGTAATTATCAAATAAATATGAAATAATAATAAAATAATAATAATAAAAATAATATGAAATAATATACTTGACATAGATGCTAACAATATATCACCGTTCAATCTAAACATCATAATGTAATAAATAATGTGCGTAAAAATTTACTCTGTAGATTATGACTTAATATTAACTTTTTAAGATTAATCCAATTGCTCAATTTCGGACGATTTATCTATTCGGATTTAAAACCATGTCCGAGTTGTAGTTTTTTCAATAAAGAAAGCGATTTCTTATTCACCCATATCATTATGTTTAGTCAACAGGGAAAGGAATATCAAAATGTATTAGATCCGACTGAAATACATAATATGCTGGGGCGAGAATTATATTTAATTCTGGTTCAAGCTCTAACGTTTATAAATATCTTCAAAATACATACTTTCAAGTTTGCGGATTCCAAATCGAAATCGATATTATTAATTTCACAATCCATACCGAGCTTGAAAATTGAATGAGTATTTGAAAATATACCTTCGTTTATTCATTGCAGATTTGCCGTTATATTATTTCATTGGATAATTCTATCATTTGTTAATATTTAAATTATATAATAGAATGATTACCTTTGTCACTAATATTACTTTACTGATCAATAATTGAAGCTAATTTGGTACAATTGTAAAACGACAATGAATTAACCATTATTATTTTTTACTGTTGTATACATAAAATATTATGTTTGCATGGTGGACATTTGTCATGTCATGTCTTTGTTACACAAATTATAAATAAAACTATATCATAAAGGATACATAAGTTAATCTTTCACAAACATGAAAATTAAATTTCAATTTATGCTCCTTCCAATTTGATGCAATTACAAGTACAATTATTGAACAATAAAACTGGATAAGCTTAAACGAACTAACTGACATCACTGTTCATATTCCACAGTATAATGTCTCTGACAATTTGAAACTCTTCAAATATAAATAACTACCTGTCTGAACTGTATAATGGATTCCCAGAAACTTAAACTTTTTCAGATTGCATTGATGTGGCTTGTAATTTTAATAAAACCTCACAACGTTACATCAGAAACTTTCATCTGCAGCTTTCAGGTTTTACACGAAAGTGGTTTTGATTGGGAATTTATCAACGAAACGTTAGCCGCCTCTCTTGGCGAACTCCATCAAACCTGGACTATAAACGACTTGGATTCTTTAAACCTGGTACAAAATACTATTCACTATTTGACGGAATCGCCAACTAATTCGAATATTGGGAAACTCTTCCAATTTAATCTTCGTCGTGTTAGTGGACAATGTGTTTTAATTTTGCTAAATACTGAAACGGAAAATGGGACCATACAAGCAGTTAAATCTGCAGGATACCTTAACTCAGATTATGCAATATTTCTGAAACTCCAAGAATTTGAAGATCCATCAAATCCTGTTGAATTATCTCCACTGTATTTTAGAATTCCCAAATTTTACGTCTTTATCAAAACTACTAATAAAAATATTTTATACTGTCGACTTTGCAAATTGAAGCAACGAAATTCATCTCTGGTAACGATTTGGGACATCAGAAATAATTTATATCACGAAAATTGGAACGGCCGTGGAACTCTTGCTTCATGGTATCTAACGTTGCCCGACGGGCCACGTATTCAAGCTGAGGGGAAAATGTGGGCAGACTCATGTGTTTCAAAAGATCGTCGCATATTTTATAGTTATATGGATAGATGTTGGACTGGATATATTGTTGGAATGGGAATTGTGACGGGATTCTTAAATATTACTTTTACTATTGACCAGTCATTGTTTGACGACTACGAGGACGACCAAGATTATTTGAACATATTTTGGATACCAATGTTTCACTCGGCCCTTCCCATTCATAAAAATATTAAAATGAAACTGGTGGCTCAGTCACTGGCTAACATCATGTACTGCCATGGAGTAAACGAAAGTAGATCGGCAAACAGCATACTAAACTATATCGCTGCATTTGACAAGGAAACCTGGACACTGATCGCTATTGTGCTAATATTGTATATCGTTTTATACAGAAGCATTAGTCAAGGTATGGATCTCATCTGGCCATTGGTTGGAAACTCCCTCACTCTCAAATTCAAACGGTTGAATATATTTTTTTACCTACCGGCAGCAGTTTTCCTCTCGATAATATTTATATCATCTATATCAATGGACTTTTTATTTCATGATTCAATAAGTACTTTGCCTGAAGTAGCCAAGCAAGGATTTAAGTTTCTTGCGACAAGTAAAGAATTTTTGCTATTGGCTACCACAATCATTCCAAGTTTTATTTTAGAGTCCATGGCCATAGGATTTGAAGTGAAGTCATTTTTGCACGATATGGTTGCCATGGATTTGGGATACCGTAATATAAGTGGGCTGCCTGATATTGTGAATGAAATGGCCGCAAAGAAATATTTGGGATTTTATGCCGGTCGAGACAGTACATTTGCCACAACCTTTTCGTTAGCAAATATACTTACAAGGGCGGACAGGGTTGTCATTAAAAGCGAATATTTTTGTGGCTCTGTTCCCATGCCAGAAGACGTTTATCCTTCTTTTCGTGTGGGATATTTAACCTGGGGAACGTTGTCATCTGCACTAGATAGTGTATTCAGAAATTTAGACGAAATGGGTATTATTGCTAGAAATCATAAAATTATCACTTTTGTAACCAGCACTAAAGATCCAATTGAGTGGTATAGTGCCTCGTCTAGTATACAGATTCCGACAGCTATACCATTAAATTCCCCTTTAGGTGAAGCATGTCTTTTGCAGGTGGCTATATGCATATTAATTTTTGCATGTCATACGATATACTTTTTCGTTTGTTTATGCTTATTATTCCTGCAACTTGTTTTCTTGAAAGTAAATTAAAATAATTCAGTCAAAACAACTGGTGCCTGGAGCTCTTGCCTGGTGAGAGTATCTAATTTTTGTCCGCTATAAAAGCTATTTATTTGGACTTGACATTATTAAAGTTACATTTTTACCGCTATTAGCATACATACTTTCACCCAAGTACGTCCAGAACCTGATAATTTTACAAAATAATGTGGTTCATTCAAAATATAAAATATGTTTTGAGTTTAATATGTCTACTATTCGGGTTTATCAAAAGTGTTGTACATACAAGAGAAGCGTCTGATTTTCAAGTACACACACCTCATGCTGTATCGGCATCACAAAACAGTTGAAGTTTCCAGTGAAGTTTGATAAAATAAGTAGCCATTGTTAGAAATACTTGAGACCTAGTAATTGTTGTATACTAATCTAACCCATTTCCAATACAACTGCACTAAGTTTTTAACAAACGGAGCAAAAAAGCTTGTTCAACTTCTTTTCCAATTAAATGAATACCAGCTTAGTCATTATATTCAAGGCTATACATGAATACAATTTATAATGTTAAAAGTGTTCATTTCAAGCGTTCAAAAATATTGACAATGTAATAAAAATGACCTCTAACGTTACAACGATACGTTTTTCATTGAAGGTATTGTCATTCGGTTACTGGTTCACATTATACCTATCGAAACATACTACGATTTTCCAAACAAGCTATTCTGACGATAAATATTTAAAATACTAAAAAATGCAAGCATGTGGAAATATTATAATATTGCTTGCAACATTTTACCAATCTATTGTCACCCAAGAGCTTTCTTCTGATTTACCATTTAATCTGAACTATTTTCCATATAGGTATGACAAGACATTTTATCTATTGAATAATGTGAACACGGTGGATATTTTGGATCCATTTGGACAACACCATTGCTTCATTCATATTACTAATTTCCAAAGTCGTGATCTATATCCTCCTCCCCGCTTTCCGTTTGCCACAAAGGAAACTTTTGTGATGAAGGAGGCGCCAAAATCTAGTTTCCAAGAATATTTTCGGTGGAACACAAACAAGAAAGCAAAATCCCTATCACTCTTTGATCAAACCCAATGGAAAAATATATCTAGTTATTCATTCTATAATTTGCATAGCATGGCGTCTGACAAGTTTGTTTCAAAAATCATTAGAAAGCTATTTATCCTCAATTCAAAAACTTGGAATTGTGAAGTGGAACTTGGAATATCCCCACCGGCTTTCATATTAGAGAAGGTTGAAGGTTATGATGAATACGGTGATGAATATGTTGACAGAGAAATTCAGGAGCAACTACTCTATCCGCGTATTTGGTATCGCTCAAGTGGGTGTCCACATAATTCAGATATATCAATATCAACTAAATTTGAAAACGTTCAATACGATTCATTTGCAATTATACCAAACATCAACATAATATACGTCAGCGGTATGACATTGAACGACAGCAATCTATGTCGTTGGATCACTGGTGTACTCTATTATAAACAGAGAGACAGCTGCACCACAACCGATATTTTCCTGACTGCATATGAACATACAACAAACACTATCTCTGTTTGCCATGATTGCAACCAACGTCGGGGATGCTCAATTCTTTCAATTGAGTCAAAGGATATCTCAGAATGGAGAAACACGCCAGTGGAAATCACATATCTGGAAGGATTTCCAAGGAAAGAAATCCAATTAAATTGGATATTTCCAAATAATTTGATGAAGCAGTATTTTTCTACAAGATACATGCAATATTACCTTGACAGCTGCAATTTGCCTGAGAAAGGGAAAAATGTATGGGCTATGTACGATCCAACATCTGCCTTGAATTCGACAACTATTGCATATCTAAAGGTTTTGTTTCACTTGATGGGAAATTATAGCTATACAATTAGATATGGTCGTGGAATCATCCCAGATTGTAATAGATATTTTAAGGATTATTTTTTGGATCCTCGAAGCCCGATTGAAATTGAAATGAAAATTGAGGCCTATATTTCTGAGGGATTGAGCGGTCAACGTCATGTTGAAATAGACGACATTAGTTCTAGCATTAAATTTGTCAGCTGTGACCGACCGCGTTTTGAGGCACTTGCATTTATTGAAATATTTAGAAGCTTTGATTGGCAAACATGGACATTAATTTATATTGTCATCGCATTATTTTCCCTGGTGCTTCGACCAGTGGAACAAATGACATTCACAGAATATCTCATAACTAAATGGTCCTTGTTTGTCATTTTGCTTGATCAAGAAATTTATTTGAGACGC
Source organism: Coecobrya sp. COE2 (assembly GCA_027743765.1). NCBI lineage: Eukaryota > Metazoa > Arthropoda > Collembola > Entomobryomorpha > Entomobryidae > Coecobrya > Coecobrya sp. COE2. The sequence continues at coordinate 1,764 of JAHZMV010003151.1, read as the reverse complement.
TTTCGAAGGAAAAACGTGTTTTTACTGATATTTCTTTTGATGTCGGTAGTCATTAATGAAGCGTACAAAGGAAGTAACATTGACAGAATGATTGCGAGTCGAAAGAAAGTTCCGTATGACACATTCGAAAAGCTAATAGAAAACAATTTTACTATTTATAGTCGTCTAGGTGGGATTAGGGTTTTTGTTGTCCAAGAGATAAATGATAGTCGTGTAGAACTTAAATATTTTACTGAATTACAGTCAGACTTTAATATTCAAAACCTTGGTAACAAAACTAATAGGCGCATTGCTTTTATTCTGAACGCGACATCGCTTCATCCTATAACTAGAAACTTTTTATCGACATTTTATGAACAACATAGGAATCCGTCAGTGGTAAAATCTGGACGTTCTGATTTCCCAAATATTGTTCAAGAGGATAATCTTGTAGTCAAAAAAGCTCTGTCTAGTTGTGATAGAGTAGCAATTGCTTTACCGGAACATGATTGCATCACATTTGCAAAAAATATTTCTAGACATAATATAAATAAGGTGCAGGTAGATATTGGAAAGGATGTGTTAGGTAGATACACATTGACCTTCTCCTTTTCCGGAATGGTGCCTCCACAGAGACAGAAAATGTTTATGAATATTTATCAAACTGGAATATTGAACTGGTGGTCCAATTTGTTCAGTACTAGTTATGTGAGTGGCATAGAATCTACACGCTTTGTTGCATCCAAAATGGATGGTCATATTTCCTTAATTTTTATAATTCACGTGGCTGGTCTGGCCTTGTCAGCAATCTCTCACACAATGGAACATGTTTGGTTACAGATACATTCTCGTAAAGTCAGAAATTGCCTAAATATTTGTAATTTCTCATCAATCTCGTTTTCACTATCTAGGGTTTGGACACTTGTATTCAGAGAGGAGTAGAGCACACAAGTTTAATTATATCAATTGTATAAACCAATTTTTAGCCAATTTTACTTATTAATTAATTTGATTTAATTGTTCGATTTAACTTAACTTGTTCTAGTTAGTGTAGTGACGAATAACCGAAATCAGATATTACATGTAATAAGCAAAAGATATTGTATTTCGCGGCATTGTTCCTTTCTAGTAAAGACTTCTTGTAAAAAACAGCGTTGTCACTTGGACCAAGGTCAATTCTGCCGCCCCTTTTTTCACCAAAATTTTTAAAACGATGTAACAAATTATCAGGCAAGCTTTCAAAATCCTACATTGAAAACTTCTTATATTCCATTGTAATATTTCACAATATGTTACGCTGGTGTACGAATTGTGGATTACTCAATTTTCAACTCTGTAATTTATAAACATCGTAAATATATATTAGTGTATACAGTCAAAAAGTTACTATTCCCGTTCGGCAGATTATACAGAATTGGAAAATACAATGCGAATTTGACAACAGCTAACATTTTCTGTATTTGTGTGCAATCAAGATTATCATTACCATATTACCTTTGTGAATTTTCGCAATTTGTAGTTTATAAATTCATGTAGATTATGAATAAATACTTTCTAGTGCAAGACATATAATTCTACTGATGAATGTATGTATGTATGTAATATAGAGAAGGAATCATGACATAAATTAGTCATGACCGTAGCTGAGGAATCAAATATTTGATTTTTTCAGTCTCTCTCTTTCAGTTTACACAGGTGTTTGTTGGGTGATCTTATTTCCCAAGCGTAGGGAGGAGGTATTTCGCCATTCCCCCTTTAGGTACCCTGGATAGGGTTGAGGTAGTG
>JAHZMV010003150.1:0-11398 GCA_027743765.1 Coecobrya sp. COE2 | reverse complement strand
CCTGACGTTTATCATAGGCTTCGCCTATGATATGAATGCAGGCGCCTGACGGCGCCGATGGTCAGAAATGAGTCAAAAAAAAGCAAATGAAAATTCTTAGGCATTCGAGTGCAAAAAAAGCAAAAAAGACCTGACCCTTAAGTGTAAACACAGTATACTACAAAAGTGTGTGTGTATTGCCATTTTTCCACACAAATGAGGTGGTCGATTCATAAAATCCTCTGCGGTTGACGATAACGTACTTAACTGTGTATGCATTTTGTTCTGGTCTACGAGATTTTAGAGTCATCATCATAACACAAGGTTTTCTCACTTGATTTTTTTCTACCTATTGAGTATACTTTAAATCGCCCCATCATTAATTTTTTGTTAAATTTTGATTGTTGATTCGGTATGCGCAAATCGTTTTCTATTATTCGGGGTAATGAGACCGTGTCGCTGCATCAAGGAGACTCTACTAAATTACGTTTAAACTATTACTAGGTAGGTGGGCCACCACCACCATTCAATTTTTTTCTGTGGATTGCCATATAGTCGGTATATTATGCAAAAGAAATGTTTTTTTTGGAATGAAGCGGAAACAATGCATCCGTTTGAACACTTTTTACGTGTGGTGACTTGGGGTTTTTGCGCACAGTAGCAATTGGGAATGAAGTAAATGTCAGAAATGCAAATGAAGAATGTCATAATGTCATGATTCAAATATACAGACTTTAAGACGTAAATAAAATATAAATGTTCAACTTTTAATTTAAATTTCATCGAACATCTTCCCCACATGCCCATCATCTTTTTATTCTACAAATTTGTCTGCACGTACAAACCAATCTTCTTCATGCTCATCATTATTTGTCTAATAATTAACTTTTAACTTGATTAGTGGAAAAAAACAATAACAGTCATTGAGCACATCTTTGTTGATGGACGCAACAATAACGGAAGAGTTGGGCAGTGTCACGTGGGAAAAATGCATTACTTAACTAACACGTTTACTTGCATTCTTTTTAAACTATACACGAATGAGAAGCAAAGAAAAGACAAGTACCCAATCTATCTATCTGTTCCTAATTTTCTCAAACAGAATGACTAATTCGTAAAAAAGAAGATGTTAAAGGTTCTCGTTGTTTAGGACTGTCTATATGCCTCTTGAATTGATCAAGTGAATTCTTGAACGTTTTTAAGTATGTTGTCATTTTTTTTCTATTCTACGAATGTGTGTCTTCTTGTCAATAGATTTTGATTACGATGCTAATGGTTGTTGTATGAAAGGGAGTGGATGGACGGAGTTGATGCTTCCGTTTGGTTGCTTTTCAAGAGTAGTACATGGTAGTTATGTTATGTTAGGATGATGAGTTATGATGAGTGGGAAAGGTACGCAGTTGTATAATATTCGTTTGTAGAAGAGTAGTAGTGGTGGTGAAATTAAAAGTTTGTTATTTAATAGTAACGTGATATGCTTGCGTGGGGGTTTTCGTTAGTGGTTGGTGGACTTTGGGAGGGAAGTATGCATGTATATATGGTAAGAAGGTAGCTGCCATTTTTCCGAAAATCCCCGAAAAACAATAATCAAAATTCTAATAATTCCTATGCCGGCCGTGGATCCTGAATCAGTCATTGGATATGTGACGACGGGAAAGTTCTAAAATAACCGTGGATTCGGACTCCTTGTAAGTTGACTTGGGGAAATGTAGGTAAAATCGGAAGTAGCTCAAGATAAACCTTGTGTCTTGTCGAGGTTTGGGAAACATTTGAAGCTTTGAAACAGAGTAACCTATAGTATTTTATTGGAGTCAGATAAGTAAAAAGAAAGTAGAGTTAATAGAAAATGCCAAGTTGAACGTTTTTTTAAAATTTAACATCTCGTCTCATCGGACTGAACACAAGCAGGTATGTAGCGGCTTGCGTTCTTAACAAATAGCGACAAGGTGAATTTTGAACTATTACCTCTATAAACTCTATAAATCTATTCATTTCCGTAAACTACAAATTATCGGACCTTCGTTCCCAATTCAGTTGATCCTTAACCTGTTGTTTCCAATTCTGCGTCATCAGCCACCATGTATACCAGCCTTGTTTACCTGTACTAATTAATACATTAATACATCACTCATATCCCAGCAAAATTTTGAATAAATCCTGAATTTTTTTCAATAATTCCTACAAATTTAACAAACTCCTTCGTAATTTCCTGTAAAATTTCCAAAAAATCAACATTTCAATAGTTTTCAATAATAACTCCATAAACCTACTAATTCTCATAAAAACCCCTTGAAACATCCAAAAAACCCCACGCACTAACTCACAAACCATCATCAACAAGTATATACTCAACAACACACCAAACATACCTAACACCATGTTATCCTACCTGTTATCCCATCACATCGTATTTACCTACACCCAAAAAAAGAAGAAGGAGACAGATCGAATCGTTCAATTTTCATAAACCACAAAAAAAAACATTTGCAATAAGACGATTTGAAGTATGCAATAGCTCGAAACAATTATAAAAACGCATTGATGAGTAACTAAACGTATTTACGTACTAAAAAAACTACCACAACAAAGCTGCTTCTTCTTCTTTAACATCATCCATCCATCCATTGCTGTTGCATTACAAAACTCGTTTTTTTCTTCTCTAGACACACTATGCTCCTGTCGAAGAATTCAAAAAATAAAGTGGCAGTACGGACTTTTTAGTATATGGCCACGATAATGTTGATCGCGTTACATATCGTAATAATAATCGACGACGAGCACGATAAGGACACACTAACAAAAATGTTCAGAACACACACACATAAATGGTAGCATATACGCAGGTGTATAAACACTAAAAAAAATCTGAAATAATCATATTTTTCGAATGACGACGAGTTAAACATAACAAAACGGTAAGGACCACAGTACATCGTGTGCATTCAACATGATCGAGTGACCAGGCAGAGACTTTGGATGGATCGAGTCCTCTTTGTCTCTCTCGATTTTGAAATTTTTTATTATTTTGTTCTGTGACTGCGTTGTGTGCTAATGAGCTGTGTAGGTTCTTTTTACACAACACTCCACCTGCACGTCCACTTTGCGTATTATTATTGGCTGAGCATTTCAGTCTAAGAGGATCATTCAGGAAATTGTTCATTTAATTGCCGACGACGACGAGGTACACAGGAAATGGATTTTTGTGAATGGGAGATAAAGTGAATATTAATTAAGGTGACGAGTTGGGTTTCACTTTTGGTATCTATTTCAAAATAACTGGAAATTTATTTCAGCAATTTGTAGATAGATCTATCTATAGATAATCCATCATGTAGTGATATCGTGTGTGAGTTCCATAAATAAATTAACTAACTGAGCTTCAAGATAAAATCCGTGTTTTCAGTGCCAATATAATTAATTGTTCGTCAGTATGATGCGTGCGTTCAACAGATATTACTGGACCGCTTTGGTGAGTAGACAAAAAGATTCATGACATGAAAATGTTAAAACCTTGAATTCCACACGTCAGAATTATTAAATATAAATTTCATTAACAGGTCCTCTCTTTCCTCACCTCCCCACCCCCCTCAACCCCCGGAATAATCTCCGACCTCCCCGAAGACCAAGTAGACCAAGTCCTCGCATTATACCACCAACACTGCGGCGACGAAACCTCCTCCTCCTCCGGATACGGAGGCTACAGTGGCGGTTACGGCCCACCATCAAGACCCTCAAACGTCAACATTGTGTGCAAAGAACCCCGCGAGTACGTATCCCCCCAAGAGAAAAAAGTGATAAAAATCCCACCCCAAATGAGCCAGTACAAGAAACAAGTGATATTCGTAGAAGTACCTGCAACCCATTTCAAACACGAAATCTCGTTGATACAGGGACCTGAGAATAAAAACCCTACGAAAATTTACGTGCTTCCACAGAAAGCTACTCACGACATTAGGGTAAATGATCAGAGGATAAACGGGAGAGACAAGAAACCCGAGGTGTACTTTCTCAAGGGCGGTAATAATATTGATAGTGGTGGGTATCCGTCGGGTGAGTATGGCCCACCTGTAGGCAATCCACCACCACCACCAAGTTATGGGCCACCACCAGCAGAGAATCCTCCGTCAATCAGTTACGGTCCACCACAAACACCACCCCCATCAAATTATGGTCCTCCCCCAAGTACTTCACAACCCCCGGTAACCTATGGACCACCAGCTACCAATCCGCCTTCAACTTACGGGGCTCCACCAGGGTCGAGTTATGGTGCCCCACCAACAAACCCTCCTTCAACTTACGGTGCTCCTCCATCGTCAAGTTACGGAGGTCCTCCGCCACCACCACCAAATAATCCCCCTTCCAGTTATGGCGCACCCCCACCACCACCGAATAATCCCCCATCAAGTTACGGAGCCCCACCACCAGGCTACGTAGTAAAGCAAACCTACGAAGTCCCAAACAACCAAATAAACTACGCAAGCAGCAACATAAACGGAGTCTCATTAAACTACATCTACTCAACCCCATCGACCCCACTAACAACAACCCGTCCCCCCTACACCGCCATCCCACTAAACTCGCCACCCTCCCAATCCGACGGCTCCCTAACAGCCCTCCTAAAAAAGCTCTCAGAACGTCTCCGAAACACATCAAGACGCCACGCAAGATACCAGTCATCCCTAAGCAGCGCCCTAAAACCAACAGGCTTCCCATTCACATACACAACCGCCACCACCACCACAACCTCAACTTCCCCAACAACGACAACCCGCCGCCCATACTACAACCCAATCCCAAACCACAGATCCCGTTTCATATTCCCATCAGAATCCCGTGTAATCCCAGTAAAAGCGCTAGCAGGCCAAAGTACAAAAATATCAACCCGACCCCGCCCCCAAAAATTCTCATCAAAGTTCATCAGCTACCGCCCAGGAGTATACAAAGCAAACGAAATCCCACTAAACATATCACTCCTCACAGACAAACCCGACCCAGTCCTAATCCCAGTAACAAGCGAAGACGCAGTAACAACCACAGAATACCCAAAATTCGGAACAAGACTGAGGATCACACAACCCGAGTCACTCCCAATACCCACCCAATCACCACCCGAACCCTTCAACAACAAGGACAACGAAGAAGATAATTCTCCAATCTTCGACTACATCCCAGCGACTTATCTAGGTTACACATACGTAGTAGACGGCATCAACACCACATCATCAGCGCTACCGCCAACGCACGAGGAGAATAGTGACGACGGTGGTGGTGGGCGGGTCATCACAACATTACCTTATTGATAGAACATCACACCTACCTAGTCGAGTACAGAGTTGCAACGTGATTACGTGTCATTTTTATGATGAGATTATTTAACGCAAAAAAATTATGATAATTTGGTAGATTGCGCAACGGGTTCTTGTGTCACAACTACATACATTGATAAGCTACTACTCATCTCTATTTTATTATTCGTTTGATTTCTTCTACATGAATGAATGAACACTTGTTGATTCTCATTGAAAACTTCTCATCTTGCTGCTGTTTACAATATGTGTAATCTTTACGTTTCGTGTGTGTTTGTTTAATGAAGGAGATGAAGTGAGTGTTGGATCAAGAAACGGTTTATTAACTAACTAAATAACGCCCGCGTTGTTACTATTTATGGCCAGGTCAGAGATTTTTAGATTTTGGCGTGGCGATGATTGTTCGCAGTTTTAAGTTTTTTAATCGGTTTAGTTGATTGTATGTATTTAAACTTGCAATCATGTATTATCTCTTCAGCACTACGGACCACGCCATTCATCACAACATCCCATTTCAATATCAACAATCAACCTGATATCAGTTTATGATATGCACCACCACTTTTACTTTCATTATTAAACGATCCCTTCTCTTTTGTCTTTAAACCCGTGTTTGTTTACACGCTCTGTTCAAATATTTTTTTTCTTCTCATCTTCAGTTACCTAGATTAGATTTACTTTCTCTTGTTGCTATCTTTACATTTTTTTATATTTCACGGTCGGTATGTATAATATTTTAGTTTTTAAGTGCCAGTTCCTTGTGATGAAGCTAATATTCTAAGTGAATGTAAATGGAGTTGATTTATTTTTTACAATTTTATTGTTTTTTTTTGTAACAAGCTTTATTGACTGATCAATATTTAGCCATATTATATCATTTTTTTATAATTATTATGCGGAGGTTTAAATAAAATTATTGTATATTTTATTGAATTTATGTCTATTTGTCTTGAAATTTATTTATTGAATCTCTTGGAATCGTGTTTTCATGGACTAGGTAATAATGCATTTTTTGTTTGTAACTTGGAAAATATTTCGCTGAAAAATGGCTTATGTTTGCCTCAAAAGTGAGCATACGAATTTCCAAAAATATTAAATTTTAACCGGCTATCAAGTCACGTATAAAAATTCACTTTTTAGTCCGTGTCATTATTACCGAAAATACGGTATTTCGTTGGAAACGAGTCGTTTTTAATATTAAAGCCGACATTTCTGCAATAAATACTGGTGTATTTTTCGTTGAAAATGGGACTTGTCAACTTGTCATTATAACAGGGTTTTACACGGTTTAGGTACATTTTTCGTTGAAAATTTGATATTTAAATTTTCGCAGGGTTTTCTATAAAAATATATTCATAGCATGACTACTTGAAATTAATGTTTTTACTCGTCATAATTACAGGGAATATATTATTTTGTTGGAAATGACTGTTTTTATCAGATCCTGTCAAAAATTTGAATTCCATATCTACTCAACAAAAAAATTTACTCGTGTCTCATTGTTTTTCGATTGAAATTAACAGGGCTTTATTTTTGGTGCTGTTTTTGAATTAAAAATATGTGGTTTTTCTCCTGCAAATGTCCATTTTTTCTTTTTCTAACTAAAATACGACCTCCAATTTATTTTCGGTAAAAATAAATCCAAAAAATAGAGCATCCACAAAAATCCCAATTTCTTTGTATGGAATGCATCTCGAACCCATCCCATCCTATCCGTACCTAATCCTAAACACCAACCTGTCTTTCCCAACTACCCAACAATCTCTATTTATATTTATTAAATAACCGCTATCTACCAATTTTATTACGTTATCATAGACCCACAAAGAAGTAACAAGTAATAAATCAACATGAACAAAAGTAGATTATTCCGTGATGTGCTCTGATTTCTTCTCGTACAACACGACAACAACGATTATGTCAATTGACAGGTTTCAGATTTCAAAATACCTACACATACACGCAAACTGGTCAATAATCAGATCTCTGATTTTTTTTATTTTAAAGAGTTGTGTCATTTTTATAGCAGCGGCAATACTATCTTTGGACGAAATTTTTACACATAATTCATCTATCTATATAACATGTAGCACATTATTGCCCACGTTCGACGAAACCGTATACAAGACGGTCGGTTACATAATCTGAAGAATTCGAATCACCACCACGTCCACATCGGAACCCCACCTATAACTCACTAACTAACCAACTTTAACCGTATCACCATAATGTTAATAGGTCGCCAAATTTGTGTATGTCGCGATATGATTGTTAGCGGAAAAAAATAAAAAAGCTGTTTATATCTGCTTACGAATTTCCTCTCTCTCTAACTCTACCTGCCTGTCTAATAATTTTTTACACACATAATGTAACTTGTACGTGATAAGAATGGACGTTTGAAGACAGAACAGGAATGCTCTCTTATTGTCATTCTCTGAAATTGTTGTTCTGTTTGTTTCAAGATAGATTAGATTGTAGTGAACAGAACCGGTTTCCATTTTGCATTTTGCATACGAGTTCGTTTGGCTTTCGTGTACGTGAACACAATAAAACTATTTATTTATTTAAATAGATTACTTTGCAAATTAAACGTGTGTGTGTGCAGATAGATATGATTACTAACTCAGATGCGAACAAAAATTAAATGCGAAAAATTACCGAAAAATTACCCGTGTAAATTGATAAATTATTATGAACATTTTCCCCGGTAGTAAACGAAAATAAATTAAATTGATTTATTTTTTAGACGTAAATACAAACGATCAGGTACTGAGATATCAAGTTATATGTAATGACTAAAGCGCCTTCCTCCCAACTAGCAGAACAGTGTTGAGCAGTTGATCCGACACGAAAAATACGAATGATCTGTTCGCTGTAAACGGGGTTAGCACGCGGGCTGTTGCTGGGACCGCTTCAACTGTACACAAAAAGAGCAAACATTTTAATCATCCTCAATTAAACAAATCAATCAATTAATCAAAACAAGTAGGTAAGGTGTACTCACTAAAATTCTGACTCCTAACCCTAGACCCCCCTTCCCTAACATCAAAAACAACTTTATGAACAGCATTAGTAAGATAAAGTTCCCCAACCCGAACCCCATCAACAATCCTCCCCAACTGAGCCCCATCCTCACTAAAAACCCTCCTAATCCCGAGAACCCTCAACGGATCAATCAGATCAACAGTACTCTCAACCTGAAACCTCGGCAGAGAAACTTGCATGTACTGCTTCTTCAGTCTACTCAACACGGCTATACAAGGAAACGACTCCAGATTCTCCTCCAGTTGGGATACAGTAGTCCCCTCCGCAGGCAGTAGCACTGTTAAACTGTACCTGTAATCCTTGTACGTTATTGTCAGCGCTGAAGCGTTAAGCTCCTGGATATCAGCGTGCAGGTACACTCCGTCTCTGTGCATCATGTCAACTTCCGCTACTGACCCGTCTTCACGTGTGAACAGCTCCCTTCTCGTGAGCAGTGGAGTGAACGCTCTCTCGAAATCACCTTCGAACGTTAAACCGCTGATAAGCATCAGGCCTCCGTCTATGCTCTGTGTCACTTGTGTTGGGTTTGTCAGATTCTGACTCGATTCCGTGACCCCAATCGACTCTTCGGAAGGACCGTCGACGCTTATAACGTCCTGGAGCACTCCGTGTGAAGCGACAAGCACGTGATCGTTTACGAAAATACTCGCTGCAGTCGCGTTGCTAAAGTGCGTTTGCACGAGTTCCCCGTGGAACTTGTCCCGGACAGAGTTGACGTACTTGTTGGTTGGGTGGAACGAGTGGTCGAGGAACACTCTGTTCAGCAGGTTCACTGAAGATCCCTCTGTCGTGTGATACGTCTGCAGTATCGACCCAAGTCCGTCCTGGAGCACACTATCATTTATTTTGGAAAGCGATAGGATCGTGGAGAGTTCAGCTTTCGTCTCCGACTTTGAGCCAGACTGGAGCGTCGACAGACTTGTGAATACGCACAGGGGACTGTAGACTAGGTCGTCTGAGCTCGGGACTGACTCGTACGAGTACTCTTCGTGGTCCTGTCTGTAGTCGTTCATGACGTTGTACAGTCTGTTCGAGAATTTGTTTATAGACAGGCTTACACGTTTGTGTGGGAGGTTAGGGTCTTCCGGTGGCGGCTGCTGTTGGTCTTCTATCTTTGGCGACCTGGAACTCTGACGGAGTGGCGTTGCTGCGTGGTAGCGGGTTGAGGATATCAGCACTGGTAGGAGTGCCATTACTACGAGGATACGGTGACGCGACGACATATTTGGTGCAAAATGGTTGTGGTGTTTGATGGCAGTGGAGCGAAAAGGAACACAGACTTTTCGGGTGACTTTCAAATCGTGAATGGTTTGGGTGACGGGATTCTTTGGGGATTCTCTTTGCAGAGATACGTTATACCTAGTAACCCGGAAAAAAAATTTGTTTGTGTCAGCAGTGCACTGTGTCAGGTAGTACGTCACGTATGCTACACAGGTATGCTGAGTGCTTCTTTAACGGGTGGGTATGCGCACACATATTTGTTTTCAATTTGCGGGGATGTGACAAGTGGGTCTGGTATTTCGGGTGGTGATTGGACTTAAAACGGTGGAGTGGAGTAGCGGGGTGGTTTATTGTGTGCGGATTTTTTGGGGGAATTATGTAAAATTCTAATGTGTGAAAATTAAGGTTTGAGATTTTCATAAATAAATTTGTTCATTCGCGGGTAAAATTTGTACAAAGTATCCGGATTGCGTGTTTTCAGGGAATTATGTCAGAATGTGGGCGTATAAAACAGAATGATGAATTCATGTAATGTAATTGCATTAAAATGTAAAAAGTATCTGAAAGGGGAAAATTAGATTGGACGACTCTGTAATATATGCTTATAAAAATTAACTTCCTTTCTATTACTTCATTTACTCCAAATATTGATCATTTACATATGTGTACTGAATATGCAAACATGTCCATGTACGAATTGTAGAAGACAGACGGACAGACAAACATGTTCATCATTTCAACTCCGCTCCGACTCCCCCTCACAAAAACAAAGTATTATTATTGAATGGAACAGCACCAGAGAATGGTATTCAACAGGTTCGTGTGTTGGTAGCCCGAGTGAATGTAAATCAAGTGGTAACGGTTAGTTATTATGAGTCCAGAGAGAACGAATACACACGAGTTTCTTCAACTCTCTCGGTGGTGGTGAGTAGTGACCAGAAAGCAATGAGTGAGCATTGGTCATTAGCAGTGTTGTAAGCAGCAGTAGTGGCAGTGTCAGGTACCCGACGATGTAAATCTGGTAGTCGTCACGTACTTTTTTTATATTTTTACTGGCTCGTTGCCATAATTAAAACAAGAACATGAGATCAGAGATAGAGAAAACGGGTAGCCGCTCTCAGTACGTATGTGTATGCACTTTTGTCATTTCGCTGAGGAATGCGATAGATAACTCGCGAGAAAGTGGACTTATTTTGCTTTTTTGGTAAGTTACTGTTCTTGGACAATTGCCATGATTGGGATTTGCTTCTTTTTTTTGCAGAGATTTTAATTTTCAGCATACACTTTTCATGCTGGTTATCGAGCAAATTTTTAATTAAAACTCTTCAATCTCAATACTATGAACCTATTCAGTAATGATCAATCAGCACCTAATTTCACGCAGATTCCAATAATTATTTTGAAAATAAACTAATTTGACAGAACTAATGAACTCTAATTACCGATTACATAAGCAAAAAAGTTAATTATGCATAATAATATAATTACCTAACAGCCCTATACCCGTACCTAACCCCATCTTTACTAAGTACAACCTGATAAACCTGCAACCTCCTCGACATAAACATCCCAGCACACAAATTCAAGTAAAAAACCCACATTCGTCTAAACTTATCCCCATAACTCATCTCCAGCGTCCCCCACATGTTAGTAAAGTTACAAGCCCAAGCGTCTAGCGTTTTCGAGTAGTCGAATCCAAAGTTTTGCCAGTCCTCCAGGATGAATAGGCCTTGGGTGGATGATGAGAGGTCTGATGGGTTTGGGAGGTTTCCTGTGAAATTGAAAAAATGAGTAATATTTGCAAACTTAAAATCAGCTAACTTGCTCAAGTGTTTAACGTTCGGAAA
>JAHZMV010003149.1:0-20077 GCA_027743765.1 Coecobrya sp. COE2 | reverse complement strand
ATGTTTCACTGTCAATGGTATGATGGGTTAATTGAAAATTAAGTAATTTAAATGTTTATGCTAATACCATGTTAAGAGACTTAAATATAATTTTTTTCATGTCAAGTTCTCAAATGTCTCTCTACTCTGTACTAAGTTATAGTTAGAACCTATAGTTAAATGCATTCATAAATTCAATTCAAACCTATAATGAGCAACTATTTTTGGACAGGATCCTCTACTGACATCACATGGAGAATTCTATTTAAAATTTAAATTTAAAAAAAATGGCTGAACATTTTGATGTAAAGAAATACAACTGGTTGTTGAAGGTTACGTGTGTGAACTCCGTATGCTATTCATTCTGGACATATTATCAATACAATCAGAAAGCTAGGTCGGTAGAGAAAATCATACAATATGGTACAGAGATTACGTTCCGAAAAGCAATACGTATTTACATATATATATGTATGCAAGTAGAAGACAGTATTTATTTATGTGACAGAAAAATACAAATATTATGAATGTCTAAAAAATTGGCATTTTTCTGGCCTACAAATTTATTTCCTTCGCTTGTGATTGAACACCAAGTTGTAATGGTGCTACTTTCATTGTAGAGGCAAAAGTGATGAAAATATTTCTAAAAATTATAAAAAAATATCAGCAAATAAAAGTATTTGTGTTCATTTTTGAAAAAGGTTGTTGTTATTTAAATTGTTTAATAGGCACACAAAATCACCCACACATGTTGTTATCTTTATTAAAAATAATTTAACTGAGCAAGTATTTTTCGAGAAAAGGCTAACAAATCTTGATGCAATACTTTGGACAATACCTACGCAAATTCTACGATTTTACAAAACGAACGCAGCAGCGTTTAATATTCATAAATTTTCCAATTTGATGGCAGCAAATTGGATGGAAAGGGAACAGTACAAGGTTTATAAAATATTTCCAAGAGGATACAATATTGTTACAAATTTTTGGTGAATTTTCCCCAAAAAATGCACCAACTGACAAGGCAATTCCTATCCCTAATACTAAAAATATTGTGGATATATTTCCTTCCATGTTGGGTGTCCTTAGGGACAGATCCTTTAAAACAGGTGTATAACTCGTCGTATCCTTAATAAATCTTGGCCACCATAACCATATTCCTGAAAAGTGCAGGGCCTGAATCCTCTTCACAATATTTGGGTGAATGGAACCAAACATCTGAAATCCGATTGAAATATTGAGATTGCTTTCTGTTCCAACGTATATTCTCTCAGTTTGATTTATTTTGTACAGTTTCGTGGCATATGCGTTGGCGTTAACCAAGGGCAAGAATAACGCAGAATTATTACATGATTTTAAATGATTCCACAGACCAACGTCCTGCAATCTATATACCTCGTTCTGAACTTTTCTCTTTTTAATGTCATATGATTTGTCACTTTTGTTTAACAAAATATCTTGGTATCGACGAAATGCTTTTGCCAGGATATTTGGTATTTCCGGATGAAGCTCGGTGATATCCATCAAAGCAAATAAGCGAGTTAGGTAATCCCCAAGAATGTCTATATAGCTGGACCATGTTTCCAGCTCAGATACTGCTTGTAAAAGAGGAAATGCTTGAGCGTAAATCATTTGTCGTCCGTTTCGAGTAAATTTACTTGACCAGTTGGACAAGTGCTCAGGGGAAGCAAATTTAAATGTTTCATACCTAACTTCAATTTTAGCAAGTCTAACAAAAATCGAGAATTTATCGTCAATCAGTTCCTGTAATTCCGTATATGGAATTAACTCTCTGGGTGATATCATGTTGTAAACGTTGCTGTTTTTGTAGCCATTACTAAGCACTATACCTACTAGCAAAACAATCAAAATTGAAAATTTTATATGTTTGTTTCTTAGCATTACCCCTGGAAATGGGTCTCCTTGCTCTAGGAGTACTTTGATGATAGAAAGCCAGCATATCAAATTATTACTTTCTCTTTGATCAGATGATGACATTCGGCGATAACCTTCCACTAGTACTAGAGAAATGAACAACATGGATAACCAAACCGCTTTGTCATAAACAACAACTAACTCTTGTAGTCCAACAAATGTTTTTCCACGACCCCCTCCACAGCTGACGAACGCCAAAGTGCTTAATGGATCTTGAAAGGAAATACGCAAATACTGATGCGTCTGAATAGACACAGGAAATGTTTGTAGTTTTACGTTATTTTCATCCAGGCCAGAATGTTCCATATTAACGAATTTATTACCATTGTCGCAGTATATATCTGGATGAACAAAATTTGGCAAATGAATGGTTCCATTTGCTATAATGGCCAGTAGCAGTGACGTGATTCCGATAGCAAACTGTTCTGTTGGATAGGGCGAAAATGTAATAGGTTTACTACCACCGCTCATTACACCCTTTCCACATTGCCTCAAAATGTTTACAAACTTGAATGCCGTTTTCTCAA
This sequence comes from Coecobrya sp. COE2, assembly GCA_027743765.1. NCBI lineage: Eukaryota > Metazoa > Arthropoda > Collembola > Entomobryomorpha > Entomobryidae > Coecobrya > Coecobrya sp. COE2. The sequence continues at coordinate 17,636 of JAHZMV010003149.1, read as the reverse complement.
AATCTGTGTTGTCCTGGGCTTCAATGAAACTCCATCGTTGCTTCCCCTCATCAGAATTAAATTCGAAAATGCGTTTCAAGGTCAGCATATTTGTCTGTACTAAATTGATCGACATTGTGGAAATATTAACGTAGTCAAAATTTGTTACTACTTTCTGCGTTGAGTGAAATTGTCTTTCCATTTTATTGTGTACAACAACCAAGAATATTTTTGAATAGAACACTGTTGGAAAACCTGCCTCTCCTAAAATTGCGCTATTTAAATATGAACCGCTTTTAGATAGTACAATCTTTTTCAAACTATCGTCACTCAGCTTTGAACCCTCTCTGCTAACAAATATGTGCAATTGAGGTACAAGGGATTGATCTGTCATTCCAAATTGTTCTTTAATTTTAGGATCAAGATCAAACTTAAATGAAAATGGATGTGCGACCACTTCCAAAATGCGAGAAGGCACTTGTAAGGAGATCTGTATCTGACAATTCCACGGTTTAGTATTCATTGCATATCGGAAAAGGTTCAGTCTTACGCACAAGTCTAACAGTCGTGGATCCCAATTGTGCTTAAAATCTCCTCCTCCAAGGTTATCCGACATTGGACAATTCATTTTGAAACCGTTTGAGCCTTGAGTTCCAGAGTAATTTCCAAACTTAAAGTTTGCAGGTATCCAAAACACAGAGTGTTGCTGCTCTTTGTTTTGAAATACAGCCAACTTTGAATGACGCACGATGAGACTAGTGAAAGTTGGAAATATGTCAATACTTTGAAAGTTGTCAACTATTACATGACAGTGCAAGTTTTGAAACAAATTAAGAATCATAGACGTGTTTAGAATTAAATTCATTAGCAAACTTGCTTTACTCAAACCGTCTTTCGTCTCCTGAAATACTTGGTGTTCTACTTCTTCGAAACGGTGATTTTCCAGATTTTCAAAAGGAAAACCCGCAAATGGCAATATTGAAAAATTAAAAACTCTTGGGACATTTTTAGTTATTGTAAAAGTAACAAAGCCTGTGATATAAACAACGAAGATAAATTCAAATATGAAGTACATGTTTATTTAAATGGAGTAATGAGAAAGTTTTTATCCGTTGGGTTTGTTTTTCAGTCGGGTTCATAAAAATATGCACTTACATTCAAAATAAATGAATATTTATACAAGAATAGTTATATTTTTTTAGTGAGAAACAACTTAATTCCAGATGAAACACCAAAAAGATTGATAGCTGTCGTCCTTTTCCTTTATTACGACTGTTCACAAAAATGGAATTGCGTACAAAATTAAATCAATACCACGAAAAATATCGTTCCACTTTATTGATTTTCCTTGCCCTCTAATGAAAAAAAACTTAGTTTACGCTTTAGCACTTAACAGGTTTTATTTCCTTATCTGTATATGTTTTTAATCCAACGGCGGAAAAACAATTTTATATTGGATGTTTTTATTGCGACGTACGTCCATATGAATGTCACATTAATTAAAGTGATGTGAAAGTCTATGTAAAATGTTGAGACTCATATTTTTATCATGTAATCATTTTACTAAAAACGAGTCCTTAAATCATAACAATATCGTCTCTAGTTCGATGCCAACTCGGCCCCCTTAACAAGGCGGGGTTGCACATAAAATAAAGATGGTCATCAGGTTGATAATTATCTGTTTAAAAAATAGGAATATGTTGGAACAACAGCATTTACCATCAACCGAAATATTTACAAAAATATTTAAGGCTGTGTATTAGCTGAAACATCGATTGAATTGATTGATGGATTCCGGAAATGAAACTTACAAAGCTCATAGTGCTTCCAGTAATTTGAATGGTAGTGACGGAAACTGAGCACAGTTGATTGGTCATCCAATATTTCATTATGATATGCTTCTTTTTATTGTCGTTCATCAGAATCGATTTCTGGTTAAGTATATCCTTAATGCACAGCATCTAGTAGTTGGAACATAAATGCTTAATTTATGTTCGTTGAATTTTCGATATTTAAAAAAAATAATTTGTTCTTACATTCTGCGAGAAAATAAACCCAACAGTGTAAGTGAAGAATATTATGGCCACATAAATTCCCATGTACAGCTTTACAGAAAATGTTGACCCATATTTATCCATAGGGGTAATAATAAATATTGCACAATTCAACGAATCCAGAATTAGATAAGTCGCCAACCACATTCCATACAGGTCATTGAATTGTCTCAAAAGGCGGCAAATATGAATATAATTTCGATATATACCTTTTATATCAGTGTTGTAGGAACGAATGTGTGAACTAAGCCCATGGCTTATTAAAAGAAATGCTAAAAATGCTGCGGCGGTTAACAATTTTATTGCAGCAGCTGGCATGTTACTAAAAATAAGGAACAGAAAAGTAAAGCTTCTTCCGAATATTTGATAGCCGTACGTTAAAGAATTCCATGTTGCCATTCCATGCTCAATGTCTTCAGTTTTAAACCACAACAACGTATCCTTAATGATCGGGTATATGTATTGAGAGTCGGACGTAAACGATCCAATAAAGCAGGGTATAACAACATATGTTAAGAGGCACAGTATCATTGTGATAGTCGTAAGTGATGGTGAAAGTAACTGAAACAAAAACGTACAAAGTTTTAACTAATTTAAGGATTTTTAATAATATTTATTGCATATGTAGTTGGAAAAATTTTATCTTCCCATAATACCGGTTTACCTTCTTAGAAACTGTTCCATTAACATGTATTCCATACAAACTCGAAACTCGAATCAGTTTTGTTAAGAATTGTACATGCAGTTTGGCTTTACAGGACGTCACATATATTCGAATTGCTCTTTTACATTGTAAAATAATGTACCTTATTACTCTAAAATAGGTTATCGGATTTCCTGGGATATTACCTCGCAAATGTTGAATCAGCTTTGTGGTTCTAACAATATCCCCAATTTCACAATAGAGTTGGGTAAATAGTAGAATCAGCCATATTAGCTATATGAACAAATATTTCCATGATCATTTTAAAACGTTTAATAGTATCAACGTCTATAAATGTTTTACTTTTTACCTTGTGAGTACGGTTCTGTATTGAAATCGAAATAATTTTTCCGTTGTTTGTTCTACGTATATTAAACGGCAAGCAGCAGATATAGAAAGCGAATCTGTAACAGGTTATTACTGGAGTACAGAAATCTGTCATTTTAATGTTACACAGTTAGAAAAAATCAAAATGGCAAGTGTGAGTACAGTTGTTAATATTTTAAAACTGAATTATGTTTTAACAAAACGGGACAGAAAGTTATATAGATAATGTAGCTTTCATTGAGATAGGACACTGCGTTTTTAGGTGTTTTGGAAATACCGATCTACTTCCAAATATAAACTTCCGATTTCATTAATAATTTATAAATCCATTAGCACTACGCGTTTCTTGAAAAAATTTATTTATCTGTTCATGTTTATCTAATAAAAATTGTGTGACACCTTACAGAGCATATAAATTTGTTTTGGTTTGTTGAAAAAACATATAGTCAGGTGTATGTCAATGTCATGTCATGGCAGCAACGGTAACATAAACTTTCCATTAAAAAAGAAAATCAGGGTTTCAAGATAACTGTTACTTAGCATAACTGCTGTAGAAGTAAAGTTAATACAAATCATACCGAAATCCTCCTCCACCTAGATTACTCGAAATCGGACAGTTTATCCTGAACTCTTGAGAGGTTTGAATCCCAGAGTAATTCCCAAATTTGAAACTTGCAGGTATCCAAAACACAGAATGTTGTTGCCCATTGTTTCGAAACACGGCCAACTTTGAATGCCGCGCGATGAGATTGGTGAAGGTTGGAAATATGTCAAGATTTTGAAAGTTATCAATAATTACATGACAATGCATGCCTTGAAACAAATTAAGAATCATTGAAGTCTTTAGAATTAAATTCACTAGCAAACTTGATTCACTGAAACCTTCTTGTGTTTCCTGAAATACTTGGGATTCAATTTCTTCAAATCGTTGCTTCTCAAGATTTTCAAAAGTAAAGTCCACAAATTATAATATTGAAAAATTAAAAGCTCCTGGGATATTTTCCGTCATTGCACAAATTCCAAAACAAGTGATATAAACAAAGCAGATAAATTGAAAGATGAAGTACATGTTTATTTAAGTAAGGTAAAGAGAAAAATTTTTCCTTTTGGTTTGTTTTTTCGTGGGGTGTGCCGCAATATTTGCTTACGTTGACAGTTAAGAAATATATAAGATCAGTTATATTTATGTTGCGCAACTAATGGATTTTGGAGGATACAGAATCAAATGATAGCAGTCTTCCTCTTCCGTTATTGCAACTGTTCACAAAGTGAAATTGCGTACAAAATTGAATCAATACCACAAAATACATCGTACCACGTGTATTGATTTTCTTTACCCTCTAATTACAAAATTCATTTTACGCTTTAGCATTTAATAACATTTTATTTTATTCCGGTTATACTTTTAATCAAATGTTGTAGCAACCATTTTCTATTCGGTGGTTTTTCTTACGGCGCACGTTCAAGTGAAAGAAGTATTAAGTAATAAGTTAGGTCACATGAAAATCTAAATAAAGTGTGGAGACACTCATTATCACTATTTTAACATTTTACTATAAATGGGTCCTCAAAACATAATCATATCCTTGCCAAATCGATATTGATAAAGTCCAACTAACAAGGTGGAGTAGCGCACAAAATAAATACGGTCATCACGTTGATCATTTTCTATTTAAAATAAATATAAATATTTTTAACCAGCATTATATTCAATCAACTGCATATTTTAAAAAAACATTACAGCCGCATATTAACTAAAGAATTTCAACGAAAGCTAGCAATTTGAGCTTAACTTAAATAACTCATTTAAGCAGTAGGGAAATGTTACATACAAAGCCCAAAGTGGCTCCAGTAATTTGAATTTTACTGGCGGATACTGAGCACAGTTTATTGGTAACCCAATAATTCATTATGACAAGTATACTTTTATTTTCCATCGTCTGAATTTGTTTCTGCTTAAATATACGCTTAATACACAGCATCTGAAAGATAGAACAAGATTATTTCAAGTAAGCTGAATTGTGGATAATTTTAAAAAAATCAGTTCTTACTTTTTGTGAGAAAATGAACCCGATTGTGTAAGTAAAGAATATTACGATGACATAAATTCCCAAGTACATCTTCACAGAAATTGTTGATCCGAATTTATCAAATGATGTTATAATATACACCGCACAGCTCACAGAATCGACAATCAGATAAGTTGCCAACCATATTCCATACAGGTCATTAAACTGTCTGATGAGTCGCCAAATGCATTTATAATTTCGATATATACACTTAATGTCAACGCTGTTGCAACAAACGTGCGAGCTAAAATCGTGGCTTATTAAAAGGAACGCTAAAAATATTGACGCCGTCAACAATTTTATTGTAGCGCCTGGTATGTTGCAAGAAATAACAAACAGAAAATAAGACACTCTTCCTAGTATTTGATACCCATGTGCTAAATAATTCCAATTTTCTATTCCTTGCTCTTCGTCGTCATTTAGAAACCATAACATGTTTTCTTTAATTACCGGGTATATGTATTGAGAATTGGACGTAGACGATAACAAAATGCAGGGTATCACCAAATATGTTGATAGGTATAAAATCATGATTGTAACTGCAATTGAAGGTGAAAGAAACTGAAATTACAACACACCAATTTGTACAACCAAGTTAAGTATTTTAAATTATAATTATTAGAGAATAGACAAGTGGAGTGCGGCTGCAAGTTTGGACATCTATATCCACCATACGATGCGAGCAATGCAGTTACTTTTTGCTGTATGTTATAGAGCTTTTTGTGCTTAACAAACGCTGTAAGCCTCAAGTTTTCAAAGTAGTTCGTTAACAATTAACAAAGGATGAAAGTGCACAACTCGCTACCCACGTATTACCGAAGTACAAAAACGAATTTAGAGTTGACAAGAAGAAAATATGACTGTTCTTCAAAAACGAATGCTATAAATGGGAAAAATCAAAAAAAGGATAAAAAACTGTCAGGAATCCGACAGGCATATTGGTAAGGCCCCAAGTTGTCGCACTCCAAAAATTATGACGCAAAACAAGATGGCGGCTGCCAAGCGCCTGTATTATCAAATGTCCTCTACTAATACGAATCAAGCCGCGATAAAACTGAAAATTGATAAACGACCTTTAAGGGGCCTGAAAGTCCGAAAAATGGGGATTCGAACTAGCACCAAAAAGACGACCTCAAGGCAAACCGGCGCCCAGCAACGCAAGGTAAAAGAACGAATACCATTACTGAGAAAAAAATATGATGATGAAACATATGGCAACCGTTTTAAATGATGAAACTTATGGCAACCAAGACCTTTCACAAACTCCAGGGAGGGAATTTTTTGACAGTACTGGCCCTAGTCATGTGGCTACGACACAAAAAATTAAAGGATCATCCAAATTTCCAAAGAAGTACGTCCTTTGGCAGGCCATGGACAAATTCGGCAACATCTCCATGCCCCACACATCTCGTGGCACCATGACCTTACAAATTTACTAGGAGCGTTGCTTGAAGGCAATTCTGATTCCTTTCATCAAGCAGCATCACGTCATAAATCCAACTGTTTTCTGGCCCTACTTGGCTTCAATGCATTATCAAAAGGACGTAGTGACCATTTTACTAGAACCAACATCACTCGTAGAGACATACAAGAATCTTACCAGAATACACCACCTTCGTTCTATAGAAAAATGTTGGGCACTCAATAATCGCCGATAAAATACTCTACCAGAGGAGCCCAAGACACTTCCCCAGTTCTACACACGCTGGGAGAAAACTGCATTGGAAATTAGAAAGTCTTCGGCGCAAAGCTCATGATCCACTTGAAGAAAAACATCGACTACGGACTTAAGAATGGACATTACTCCCCGCTGTTTCCTGAATTTTGAAGCTTATTTAATGCACTACAAAACTGCTATATTCAAATTTGCTGTATGCTTTTGCTTGAAATAAAACTAATTTCAAAATCCATCCGCACTCCACTTGTCCATTCTCTACATAATTGATTATAGTATTGAATTTTCCATGAGTTACCATCTTGCAAACCAATCCATCGGCATGGTTTCCATAGAGCCCCGAAACCCGAATAAGGCTGTTTAAAAATTTTAGATGCTGCTTTCTGTTGCAAAATTCTCTTGTTTTTTCTTAATAGAGGTGACTATAATTTTTCCGTTGTTTGACCTCATTATATTAAACGGCATGCAGCAGATATAGAAAGCGATTCTGTAACAGGTTATAACGGGAATACTGTAATCTGCCATACTAATGTTTTGTGAAATGTGTCTACAGCTCTTAATAGTTTAAAACTAAAATATGCTTCCAAAGAAAGTGACACTGCAGGATGTAAGTTATGTACGTTTCAGTGTAGCAAGGCAGACATTACAAGTGTTAAATCGTTAGAATACCGTTATAGTTCCTAATATACTTATAAATCCATTAGAATTGTACCTAACTTGAAACAATGCTTATCTGTTCAGATTTACACACTTAGAAAGATGAGTGGCATTAGATAACAGAAATTCCTTTTGATTCGTTGAAAAAGTACATGTACTATGTGGGTGACAACCTCATGTCATGCAGCGATGAAAACATAGCTTTCAGGCTAAAATCGAAATTGGCATTTAAAAATATTACATATTCTGTTTGCAAATATTTGTAAACCTGTTCAGGTAAAAATATACAAACGTATATACACATGTAGAACAATGTAGAGATGACAACGTGTAAATCCAATATAATTACAGTTTATATTTAAAAATGATTTCTCTGTTCCATTTGTAAGTATGCATATCACTTGCTTGAAAATATATACTCAATTTTATGCGAATATCTAACAAGCAAAATCATGTTTGCATGTCAGCAAACATTACATACGCAAATAACACATCATCAAAAACGGAAAGACAACTGGTGGATTAGAAGGAATACAAAGTTGAATTAACACGATCGTGGACCGTCAAATCCCACTTGCTAAAAAATCCTTCACCACAGTGGCAACATTTGAAAGGTCTTTTCTCTTCAAGAGTTTCAAGATCATTCGTTTTTGTGTGAATCCTGTGTAGTTGCTTAGTTTTGAAAACGTTTGCGCAGAAATTGCATTCGTAAGCGTAGACTGAAGAGTGAGCATCGGTGTGAATTTTTCACTCTGTATGATTAAAGTACATTTTTCCGTATTTAGCACACCTGTTTTCTTTTTACTATGTGAGACCATGCTTGATATAAGAACATTTATTTCCGAAATTTGGAAAGGCACCTTCATTTTGCTATAAATATTTTTTTCTATGTACAAACATATTAGGGTTTCTTCAAGGGAGCGTCATTTTAACTTATTTAGCTACTTCTTTATGTAACATATAAGACGTAATTTAGTGTGATATGTTGGAAAAATCTGGATGTCTTTAGAAAGTCTTTACAAAAATCGGATTTGCTGTCAACATCACATATGAAATATGTAATTACTGGTGTAAGTTATTACAGCGATTTAAAGATATATACTCAGTATATTTTTTCTGTGAAATGTATTTTGCCGAAGGGAATACAACCAACATATAAACGCTTTGTTCTTCAGTCTGTTTCACTTGGTTTGCGCTAAACAGGTTTGAGCGTCAAGTAAGCTCGTTCATAGGAACATGAATCTTGTTTTGTGTCAGAAGTACTTACAATTTGAAATGCTGCTTGTTTGTTCCCTGTCACAGAACTTCTGTGGCAGTTATATTACATAATTTTAATATGCTCAATTAAAATAATTCGCATTGGACGTTTTTTATAAATACAGTGTGGCGGACATTTACATGAGTTTGATGATATGATGGCAGCAAGTGACAAGCAAATTATGGGAATAAGAGTTTTACTAAATACGATGGAATGGTTTTATGTATTTAAATTAAAATAGTGTTATATTAATACTTATCTGGTTTGCCGATTGTACGTTTCAACAATTGTGTTGTCACATGAACTTTGAATCAGAAAGAATTAATTTATCTATATCCATGTTTTTATATCAGATAACGAAACAAACCAAAAATGTTGAGTGTTTGAGGGATGCAATTGCATCAATTAAACATTTTTAGTTATTAAATTGAACTAAAGAGGCATTCCAACCATTTCAACCACAAAAATAAATTGAGACATATAATCAAGTCTAACATCTTCGCCTATGGCAATAAAATAAAATGCATTTTTCAACGCATAACAAAGTCTTTCGATTGAATTGTAAATAAAAGACATGAAATTTTACAATCAAACAAAATTAAAATTTGAAAACTATTGTGATTTTCTATAAATATAGTAAATGTAACAATAAACATAACAACCCTGTAATACTTAAGATGTATTTTTCAATGTATTTCTTACTATTACACTTGAAATTTAGTACACAAATATTTAACTCATTTTATTGGTTTTAGGAGCATGTCATAAATGATAATGGAGACCAGTTTCGCTCCCTATAAGATGAGGTACACTTTCCGCATTCAAATGGTTTGTCGCACTAACTGCATTTCGAAACGCAGTTTCTTCTCTGGCGTTACAGGATGCATCCTTTTCCGGTGAATACTTTTCAGTAGCTTGGTTTTGAACGTTTTTGTGCAAAAATCACACTTGTGAGCATAGACAGAAGAGTGAATAGTTGCATGATCGTTCAACTCTGAACGGGTCATGCACATTTTATTACATGTTACACATTTATATTCCCTTTCACAAGTGTGAACACGCCGAATATGGCGAGTTTTCCTATCCGAACTTGGAAATGGTTCATCGCACAACTCACAATTGTAAGGCCGTTCTTTAGTATGGGTTAACAAATGAACAAACAATTTTGGTTTTGTGGTGAAACTTTTTTCACAAAATATGCAGTCAAAACTGACAGTGGATGGATTCACTGGAGGGTGTATTATCTTCACATGGGCTGTCAAACTTCCTCTGAATCTGAAAACTTTGTCGCAGAAATTGCATGTATGTCTGGGTGGACCGACATCATGTTTTATCATATGTCTGCGTAATTCTGATCCAGTTCGAAATTTGCTTGGACATACCACACATTGGTGATTTCTTTCATCCGTGTGAATTTTCTCATGTTGCTTCAGATGAGCTCGACTCAAGAATTTTTTTTCACACTTGGCACATTTGAAGGATTTATTTCCGGTGTGAGTACGGAGATGCCTTTGTAGTAAGGAACCATCCAAGAATGTTTTCGAACATTGAATACATTTATGTGTTTTTGCGGCATTTCCCAGGTGTGTTCTTTCATGGCGCTGCAAACATCCCTGGGAAGTGTAGCATTTGGTGCATGAAGCGCATTTGAAAGGCCGTTCACCGGTATGTAGCCGGATGTGTATTTCCAGCATAAACTTTTTAGTCAATATTTTACTACATAAGCGGCACTTGAATTTCTTCTTACATTCACTTTTGTTGCTTTGCACCATTTTGCAAGATACAAGCGACTGATTTTCAGGGTTTAGTAGTGTTGCCTCAAATTTATTATAACTTTAAATCCCAATATCTTCTGTAGATTCTACAATGAAATTGTTCCGTATAATTATTTGATCTAAAATTGAACTATTTATGCCAATGAAGAGTAAAATACTTCATTTTACAAACTGCAACAATTTCAGTCTCCAGATTTAACTTTTTGTACAAAGTGAATTGACAATAATTTATCTCCTATTCTAAATTTCTATTCTATCCATATTGCCGAGAATATCTAAAACCTCTAAAACGCGTTTCTGATTTTCTTGAAAGCAATAATTACGTTCCTGAGTAGTGTACACCCTGTGAGATTTAACAACGGAATGAGAGGTGAGATTTTCCGTTGGCACAAACTCCCTTATTTACTATGGCAATCCAGCAAAGTATTCGATCAAATATAACTAGCCAATTGCAGAGGGTATTCAAGTGGGAATACAAGATATTAAAACCATACAGAAGTCGCTTAACATTTGGTCACGTAAAAACAAGCATACTATTAATATGTAAGTAATTTTATGTTCAAGTAGAAAATGAATGAATAATCCTATTGTTTATTGAATATTTGGCTCAAAATCCTTTTCATCGAGTAGGTAAGTTTCCAGTAGGTAGCTTGGTGCAGCCATCACCAGTATTTACACTATACAACCAACCTCTACCTACCTATGGCGAGAACGCCAACATTATTTTTGTTTCCTAAAACTTCCCTCTGAGTATGTTTGACTTGCAATTGGGGATTACGATCTTTCTGAAAAATAAGTAAAACTTCGACTTAAAAAGGGTCCCCCTTGTAATACAACACATTTTAGTTAATGTGTGCTAGATTCTCGTTTCAGGTTACTTTAAGTAATACTTATAGTAGTAATATTTTATTCAGTATTTACTCTTGTCGAAAATCAATACAAGTAAACAAACGTCCTTCATGATATATGTCTCTAGTAGTGTGCTGCTATAAAATTTTATTACTGGTCAACAGTTTTCTTGGTTATTAAAAACGGTATTCCAAGCTTCACTTTCATCGGTTGCTGCATTACCTTGGACGATGTTGCATGGAAACAATGCATGAATGATTGAGTGGTCAGTTTATTTAATACTTCATTTTCGTCGATCTAGTTCGTTAAGATTGCTGCATTAAAACATGGCAATTAAAGTTAATCCAAGCATGCAAAAGTAGGGTACCGGATCCATCATATCCTCACCAAATAGGTGAGATTTGCTTAGCAAGGTGGAGTAGCACATAAAATAAAAACTGTCATTAGGTTAAATGATTATCTGCATGGATAAAAACAAAATTTGTTTCTACCTAAGAACATACAATCAATAGCAGCATTTGCACAAAATATTCAGCTTGTATATTAGGTTAATCACATACATCTATAAAACATTCAATTTAATCTAAATTTGAATAACTCGTTTAAGCAATCGACAAACACAACTTACAAAGCCCATAGTGTTTCCAGTGATTTGAAAAGTACTGACGAAAACTGAGCATTTTTTATTGGTGACCCAATGTTTTATTAGGACATACATATTTTTATTGTCCTTGATCTGAATGTTTTCCCGGCTAAGCATGCGCTTAATGCACAGCATCTAAAATTTAGGACATAATTTTAACTCAAACCAAGTTCAAATGTTCATGTTTTTTATCTTAAAAATATGTTACTTTCTGTGAGAAGATGATCCCAACTGTATAAGTAAAAACTGTAACAGTCACATAAATTCCAATGTACAGCTTGACGGAAAATGTTGACCCGAAATTACCCACAGGAGTTATAATAAATATTGCACAGTTCAGAGAATCTAGAATCAGATTCGTTGTCAACCACATTCCAAACAGGTCATTGAACTGTCTTAGAAGTCGGCAAAAACGAATATACTTTCGATATATCCAATTAATATCAGCGTTGTTGGAATAAACGTTCAAAGTAAATTTATGGCTTACTAGAAGAAACGTGAAAAACGTTAAGGCAATTAACAATTTTATTGTAGCACCTGGTGTGGTACAAAATATATAAAACATGAAATAAGAGATCCTTCCAAATATTTGATAGCCATATGCTGAAGCATTCCATCTTGCTATCGATATTTCAAGTTCCTCATTTTGAAACCATAAAACCCATTCTTTAATTATCGGGAATATGTATTGAGAGTCTGACGTTAATGATATAAAAACAGAAGGAATGACAAGATATGCTGAAAGGTACAATGTCATTATGATAATTGTGACAGATGGTGAAAGTAACTGAAAAATTAAAATTTGTAAAAAAAAATTAAAATGTAAAAAATTTGTAATTAGTCAATTTCATTATTTTAAATAATAGGTTCTTCATTAGTTGAATGCATTTAATTGTAGATCGATTTACCTTCCTGCAAACTGTTCCATTGACTTGGTTGCCATACAATTCCGAAATTCGGATAAGTTTGTTAAAAATTTCAGATGAAACTTGGTCTTGAAAAATGTCAAATATAGTCGAATTGCTCTGTTACAGTGTGTAATGATGCGACGTATTATCCTAAAATATATTATCGGATTTCCTTGAAAATTATCCCATAAATGGTGAATCAGTTTTGTTGTTCTAAAAGCAGCCCCAATTTCACTGTAGAAAATCATGGATACATAGTAGAATCAGCCATATCACCTGCAATGAGAAATAATTACATTTTACAACGTTGAATAACACATATGTATGCATTATTATTTCTACTTTGTACCTTGTGACTTTTGTTCTGAAGTGAGTTCGCAATAACTTTTCTGTTGCTTGACATCCTTATATTAAAAGGCATGCAACATATATAGTGGGCGAATTTGTAGCGGGTTATTACTAGAGTTGTGAAGTCTGCCATATGAAATTTAGAATAATTCGAAATATCAAATGTAAGGACAGCTGCTAATATCTCACAAATTTAAAACTGTACTGCAAATCCTCATAAAGCGAAACTAGGACGTAAAACAAATGAAGCGTTCACTGAAACATGACCATACAGTATTAAGGGTTACAGAAATCGCAATAATACCGTTCTTCATTTACGTATAGATTGTAGATTTGCATGCATGCCACAATATAGATAACATAAATTACTTTACTTACTGAAAATAACAAACATCTAGTCATTTGTGAGTTAACGTCATGTAATGATAGCAAAGAAAACCCAGAAACGAAGTTAGGTCATCCTTCAAAAAATACACGCTGCTATATATGTTTTGCCTTTGTACAGAGATTGAGTGACACACACTTAAAATATTTGTTTGTCTTAGGGAAATTGTGACTGGGAATGCTACCAACTTATAATGAACGCAATGTGTTTGACAACAGAAATATGCCATTAACGGACGTGTATGTGTTTTTTTGTTTTCTATTAAAGTTGTGGTTTTTACAAATTTTAAACATGAGCAAAAACTTGACCAGTAACCAAGAAGAGTTAATTTACTATAAAAAATTGATTGAGTTAAGATATAATTGTTTGTAGTTGCAAACACAATGTGCGAAAAAATAGACATTTTGCGGAGAATTTTCAGTTTTTGTTTTTAGATGCCTCTATTACTTTTTACGGGCATATAATATAATCCGCGTATAATTCTGCATATATTTACATACTGTATCGATCAATGTAACTGCAGCTAGATCAATTGCAATTAACCGTACTCTACGAAAGAAATATTGTCATCATTTAAATAAAAAGTACCAATCAGGATACAAAATCAAACCATATATGTACACTTCTACATAATAACTACATAATAAAAATAACTTTTATTTGCTGAATGACCTAAATGAACATATATATCATCAATAAAACAAACCTAGCATTTTCAAATTCAGGTGTTAACCTATAAAAGCTGTAAATGTGATATAAAATATTATACTCTTACAATACTTGATTTTACTTCATTTGCATATGTTTTTCAATTAAATTTCTAACCCGTTTATTACATATAAATTATATTCTACTTTTTATAAATTCACTTTCCGCTAAAAATAAATGTTATTTAAATCTAACTCTTTGCAATTAACAAATCAGCATCATTGGAATTTCCATTTTCCCCAAACAACAGCCTTGAAAACGTCAGAATAACTCATGAGCGTATTTCTTAGAATATAAATTTACTCAACCATTTTTATGTACAGTCTGAAAATGGTGTCTGAGAGAACATTTGAATTATCTCAATTCCGAATGAACAATGCAGTGTCTCTTTAACTCTGGCTTACAAAAAAATCCTTTGCCGCACTGACTGCATTTGAAACGTATTTTTTCTTCTGGCGTTGTAAGATGTACCCTTTTATGGTGATTCCTTTTTGTGTTCTTGCTTTTGAACATTTTTGGACAAAAATCACACTTGTGAGCAGAGACTGAAGAGTGAGTGGCGAAATGATCTCTCAGTTCTGACCTGCCGCTGAACAGTTTACTACACTTGCCACACCTATATTCCCTTTCACATGTGTGAACGCGCCGTATGTGCTGGCCTATATTTCCAGCAGATACAAACGCTTCACCGCATAATTCACAATTGTAAGGTCGTTCTTTAGTATGGGTTGACAAATGGCCACATAACGTTCCCTTTCTTTTGAAACTTTGTCCGCAAAAGATACAGTCAAAATATACAGTTGAATGATTTGTTGGTTCATGAGTAAATTTTACATGGGTTGTCAGACTTCCCCCGTATCGAAAAACTTTATCGCAAAAATTGCAGTTGTATTTGGATGGAACGACATCATGTTTTGTCATATGTCTATGTAATTCGCCTCTTGATGTAAATTTGCTTGAACACTCTACACATTGGTGTGGTCGTTTTGTCCGGTGTGAATTTTCTCATGTTCCTTCATAGTTTGTCTGCTCTTAAACACTTTCTGACACTGGCTACATTTGAACGACTTATCTCCAGAATGAGTAAGGATATGCTTTCGAAGATTTGAACCACACAAAAATGTCTTGGGAGACTGAACACATTTATGTATTTTTGCGGCGTCGCCCAGGTGGGTATTTTCATGGCGTATTAACGATGTTTGGGATTTAAAGGATTTTGCACAGGTAGTACATTTGAAGGGCCGTTCACCAGTATGCTACCTGAGGTGAACTTCTAGGCGGAACTTATCAGGCAATATTTTCCCACATAGACCACAATTATTTGTGTTTTAATTCTTTGTTGCTTCTCTTCGCCATTTTTTCGAATAATAATAATAATACTTCTTTATTGTCAACTGGTTCCCACATACGAAGTGGCAAATTACACCAAAGACACATTTAATATAAATGACAATTAGTAGAATAAAAACTGCATAGCTGCTTTAAAAAATTATACCAATGACTACTATGATGCAAAGTTAAATAGTGTTATTGCAAACGGATTGTAATTTGGACTTGTTTAACTTGTCCCAGATAATTTTAACAACGAAATGATTCCTATTTTAAAAATGTTTTCCCTAATGGGAAGCGGTAAACAAGAAGCAGCAGCTGCTTATGAATATTACTCTAGCAATGCAAAATGCAATGTACAATAACAAATAACCTTTCAGTGCACTGATATTTTTGTTGTATATTTGTAGAGGTTCAGAGAAACAGAATAAGCATATTGTTTCTCATGTCATAAGTCTATAGCCCGAGAATGTCCAACTTATATGTACCGTCCTTTGAATGATTATTGCTCTGCCTGTTTCCTTTGTTTTTCTGTATTCCCTCAACACAAGTTGGTTAGGCCGGTTAGCTTATTCTGAGAAACAGCAATGCTTGTGGAATGTATGCACAAGAGTTTTTGTTAAAAAAGTCAACTTTCTAATACGGCTTGGTTGTTAGGTAGTAATGATTTTCCACTACTTACTTATTTTTCAAGCATCACAGCTCCACTGCACTGCCAGTACATCTCAAATGTTGTATAAACATAAATAAACAAGTAGGTTGGTATCAATTGATATGCGTATGCACTCATAAAGTAACCTAGTACGACAAAAAACAAACGGGACAACATTGAGGACCTTTAACATAAATACAGTACAACAATTTTGCTTAAATTGAAACCCTAATAGTGATGTTGAACTTTAAACCTGCAATAAAATTTTATCGTTGCGTCATGAACGGAATGGCCTTCTGATTTTTGTTGTATATTCAAACAAAATTGATTGTCACATCTGACGAAACTCCACATTTGAAGCAATATATCACTGTAAACCATTGAATATTGTGTAGAGAACTAGTATTTACTAGATCGACTACAAAATGAGAAGTAAATCTGCGACATACGTGACAGGACGCTCGTACGTTGACAGGAATTTTGATTAGACCATGAAGCCTTTATTCCCGAGCAAGCTGGAAAATTACAACCTTTCATAAATAAATGCACTCGAAATAAATTAAAAATCCATTTACGACAAGACGATATGGCTACATCACAAGACCTAAAGTCATAATGCCTCGTGTCATAATGAAGTAGGTGATGTCTAAAAATAATAAAAACGTTGGGCTTATTTTTACAATCCAAACTCATTTCTATTTAGTTGCATTTTGCTATTTTGCCTATGTGCATGTATTTGTGTAAATTCAAAATAAAACAAAATTAGAACTTTATACTCTTAGAATACATCAACTTATTGCATGCAAAACTAAATTTCTTAAACTAGTTTTTTATTCATACATTTGATTCATTTTTAAATGCAAGCTGTACATGGTTATTAAGAGTACTTCTACACGTAGGTACATGGTACACTGCACCTTATGCATGGAAAATGTCTCAAAGTGGAATGAACAATCCACTGAGTCGTTAACCCTGACATAATAAAAAATCCTTTGCCGCACTGACAGCACTTGAAACGTACTTTCTTTTCCGGCGTTGCAAGATGCATCCTTATTTCATGAATACATACTTTCCAATTGCTTAGTTTTGAAAACTTTTACAAAAACTATAATTGTACGCGGTTCGGTTCCTTAATTTGACACGATTATAGAACATTCGTAGAACATTCCCTTTCGCAAGTGTGAACAACGCGAGTATGGAGGGCTTTCCTTGCAGTACATGGAAAGGGTTTATCGCACAACTCACAATTGTAAGGTCGTTATTTGTGTGGGTTACCAAATGACGAAATAAATGTCCCTTTGGGTTGAAACTTTTTCC
>JAHZMV010003148.1:0-16803 GCA_027743765.1 Coecobrya sp. COE2 | reverse complement strand
CTAGTTTTTTACTATAAAAGACTATACAAATCAATTCCAGGTTGGACCTAAAAGCAATCATTTGGCTTGAAAACTACCTCCAGTCATGGCCTTCCACAATTCTCGTAGTCTCCCACGACAGACATTTCCTGGACGAAGTCTCCACAGATATTCTTCATCTCCAGTCTCAAATTATAGACCACTATAAGGGTAATTATGAAAATTTCTTCAAGACGAGATCAGAACGACTGAAAAATCAACAACGGGAGTGGGACGCGCAACAGCAACTTCGACAATTGTCGGTCGCCATCAATGACTATAATGTAAGTTGATGTACACGCATAGAATAAGGGTATATAATCCTTATTCAATGATGTACACGAAATTTAGTTATATGAGTACATTAGTCATTCATTCATGTCGACTGGATTCGTGACGACAACATTGTAAGTAAAATCTAATATTCTTGCGTTTTCAGGGTGGAGTGATACTTGTATCCCACGACGAGAGACTAATTCGTAATGTATGCAAGGAATTGTGGATTTGCGGGGGTGGAAAAGTGAATCGCATAGAAGGCGGTTTCGATGAGTACAGAAAAGTGGTGGAAAGTGAGCTCGAGTGCGTTATATATAAATAATGAAGAATTTAGTTTTTGAATTTCAACAAACAATATTATTACTCTTAATTTATACACATATTTAAATAAAACACATATTGTATAATCATTAGCAATAATAAATATCACGAAACTCTCCGTTGAATGTATTTACAATTCGATTATAATACATTTGTGAACAAGGCGCTGTAAGACTGAAAGCTTGTAAAAATACCGTCTACTTGCTGACCAATTAAAAATCTAACGAATATTAAAAAGTGTACTGCGAAGTACAAACAGGATATTTCTAGTTGAATGGCAAACGCGATATACTTATTCCATCAATATGCACCCTTTTCAATGAACCGCGAGTCCATTGTTTTCACACAAAGCCACCAATTTGTGTTATTAGGCCATTGCAAAGGGATTTAAATGTAGGTACCGTTATTGTTGTACCTTTTATTAGTTCACCAGGCAGACTCTGTACATATCTTATGTAGTGACATAAGTGGATAATAAGAGATCTCAGACCTGCATTTTCCCTCTTCTGCACTCAGACCTCGAGACAGACAGACAGACTGTAACAACTGCACTCATTCCTTTCTGTTTCAAGTTTTTTTTGTGTAAAATCGTTTGCTTGACATGAGAGTATTATGGATAAGAATAAAGTGTCAATGTCTATTTTGAGACGACATGCATTTTAAATCCCGTTTTGCCAATCTTATCAAATACATCCTCTCTTGGATTTTGATAAGTGAAATGGTTATATTGGATTTGGTGGGACGAACTGCAGCAGACTTGGATATTAATCGTTACTTTTTGCAAGTCGATAACATATTTGATTATAAAAGTGAAGAAGTGTTGACCTACTCGCACAACGAGTGTTTCTATAATTCTGTGGACCAAGACTGGATTGTCCAACCGTTGGATCATTTTAATCCGTTGCAAGAGCTTTCATTTTGGCAGGTTATAATTTAGTCTATATAGTCTAATATATATAAGGTAATTTATCACGACCTTGTTATGCAGCAGTATATAATATTAAATCACTGTATTTTCTGTATTTGTACCACAGAAGTACTTTGTTCTTGAATCCAAAGAGAGTTGTCCTGGAGGAAATGCAAAATGCCCCATTTGCATTTTCATTGGAGGCGACGCTGCAATCCATCCATGGTGGCTGGAGCATACTTTCCTCGCTCAAAAATGTGTGGACGACATGAAAGGGAAAGTTTTCCTTCTGGAACATAGATTTTACGGTGATAGTGCACCCATGTAAGTAAATCTGCTTGTAAAAACATTTCATCAGCAAACATTTACCCACACGGAAATCAGTGTACATCACAAGTTGATTTGCATATTAATTAGAAATGGGGCAACAATCGAAAGCCTCAAATACTTGACAGTTTCTCAAGCTCTAGAGGACATTGCCAATTTTATCGGGTTTATTAAAAAGCTTTACAAACTGGAGAAGAACAAATTTATTGTGTTTGGTGCATCGTATGGAGGCACACTTGCTGCCTTATTTCGTCGCAAGTATCCCCATCTGGCAGCTGCAGGTGTCGCCTTATCTGCTCCCATGTACAGGGAATATCAGGACAAAGGTAAAACGGAATAATTGATAAAAACTATTAAAATATAAAGGTTGTACGAAGATTAGCTAACTAATTAGCTTATATTCAATTACTTTCACCCTATATCTTAGACTATTTGCCAAGTGTTGGAAAGAAAATCAGAAATACAAATGTGATGTGCTACAAGTATATCGAGTTGGGTTTACGACAGGCGTCACGACTAATGGAGAATCACATTTGTAGCAAGCAGGACTACCCCCTTTGCCAAAAAATTAGGGATGATTTTGGGTAAACCAAATAAATGAAAGATTGTCATTAACCAGCAAAACATGATATTAATTACATATATAAAATTAAATTTGATACAGACTTTGTTCATCGCTGAGGGGCATGACACGAGTTGAACGTCGTATATTCTTTGGTACATTTATAAAAGATTTTGCGTTTCTCGGAGAATACAATGGCGTGCTGAACATCACGCTGGAAAATATCTGTCAGGTAATTTCACATCCGGATATCGGGGATTGGTCTCCAATGGACAAGTTGCTGGCAGGAGGCATGGTCATCTCGCAAGAATTGTTCAGGTCAAAGACGAGGGCTGGCTTACTGGCGGGGGCAGGAGGAGTAGGCGGCGAATGCCTCCAAGCAAAGAAACAGGTCATTTGTGACTACCTGGTGAACGACAATGACCAACATGACGTTGTCACTTCCGGACGGAGACAAAGATTTTGGCAAAAGTGTACAGAGCTGGGATCCTTTCGCACTTCCAGTGGCGACTCGAAACAGCATCCGTTTGGGGGACAGGATATACTGCCAGCATCATTCCAGCAGGAATTCTGCGTGTGTGCCTTTGGAGAACGGTAAAATATATCTATACTTTTCTGTGTACTAACTTCCGGTTTAAAGTATTTGAGTTTTTGGTGTTTTAACTACATTTTTAATTTGGTGTATGTATTTTTATGGTTCCAGATTTACACAGAGTTACACCTTTGATCGTTTACGTAACTACAACAAACAGTTTGGATCATTTTCGCCGGCTTCTCCGTCGTCATCTGGAGGCTCAAGAATCATTTATACGATTGGGGAGGACGACCCTGTGCTGCAGAGAGAATTAAGGGCTGTTGATAGGATGGGATCGCAAGTTAAACGGAGCAACGAGAATGTCATCTTCAAAGTTAAAGGTAAAGAGACGAAATAAATTAATAAATGTTGTCGTTCAAAACTTATCTTAGCCTACCTTTAGTTTCTGTGTATTCTTACTGATTATTTATTGATCTGATCTTAGGATCGGCTCACTGCGGAGAAGTGTTCCTGAAGCCTGCCGGAGAAAGAAAAAGGATGAAAGGACTACATATTTTCATGGTGCAACAGGACATTGTGGCTCAGTTAATGGAATGGCTTCACTAATAGTTTAAGTTTAGTTAGTGGAATGGGAACGAACAGTAAAACATGTTCGTGTCGCGTGTCATTCTTTTGCAGGTGCCAATAATAGACATGTTTATCTTCTCTGTATCGTTCCCATTTCAGTATATGTAATCCTGGTCTTTATTTTTTAAATCCATTGTCAAGTGTAATAATGTAGACCCTCAATAAATTCTAAATAGCCTTTTCATTCAAATTGTCAAGATGTGCGTGGGTGGATATTTGATTAACTACATATTATATAACATAGGTATCACATAATAATGGTGACTGATATCTTTGCATTTTAGGATGCTAAACGAAAAAACAACATGAAAATTAGGTATGTAAGTTAAAACCGCATACGAAATACCGATAAGAGGGGCAACTGGCATACTGACTTTGGCACGAGAGCACCATGCAGCGTTGATGGTGAGAAGAAGTAAAAAGAGTTGGTCAGGCTAGACCAACCGGCTCAGTAGTGGAATGGCTTTCCTCGTGTAAAAAGTGGATGTGAGAGTGCTGCTATCAAACTCACGCTTTGGGGCAATCAAAGACTTGCTTAAAAACTCATCTCATATTCTTGGCCTGATTTATCAAGCTAGCTACACCAGCATAAATACATACCGTATTTTATTGTTCGTTCTTTGGTGTGAATATTATATTTTTCAGCTTTTTAAAATCAGCAAATTCAATTTTCAACTTTTGCAAACTACAAACTTTATTTTTGTGTGATTTTTTATTGGGAAAATTGGAAAAGTGAAAGTGTCTTCTTATTTTTTGTGCGAAGAAGCTGTCTTTTTTTCGGATTATTTCACCTACAGTCACCAGAGTTTTTTTTCAAAGGAGAGAGCTTGAACAAACCAGTGAACCAACACGGCATAAAGTAGACAGAGACACAAAGGCACACTAAATCGAGGATGAGGAGGAGTGAAGGAGAATAAAAGCATTCAATATATTATGTAAACGTGTTTGCTTTCCTCCTCCAAAGTTTTTAAAAAAACTTTTTGAGAATTGAGTGTACTTTTTTCGGGGCTTACTTCCCTCCTGTAAAATAATATTTGCCTACCGCTTCTACAACAAAAAAAGAAGTGAGTGGTATCAGTATTTCTTTATGAACTGGACTGAACACATTATTATAACCTCTGACCTTTATAGTCCTCTCTGCTAAAAAGCAAATATTGAGAAGGAGGTTCCGTTGATAAATCCGCATCATCTCGTTCTATTTATTTGCAAAATTTTAACAATTACTTTCAATTGCCACCACCGCCGTCCTTTCTCTCATGATATAATCAAAATGTAAACTTTTCCTGTTGTCCATATTATTATTTCAATTAATTTTCAACTCAAAACCGTTTCTCTTCTTGTTGTTGTGAATGAAAGGCAGAGAGCAATTTAATGAATTATAAAAAAGGAATAAACCTGTAAAGTTTTTTATTCGTATGAGTGACTTTATATATATTTATTTCTCTTTATTTGCTGTTTGAATTCATTTATTTTTTAAACTACTCCAACAAATTTGTTTTCTTTCCTTTTTGAATGCCCAAAACTTGTAGAGAATCCAATCCAGGGAGCTGTTAACAAGAAAAGGGCTTCCAAATGAATAGGTTTGTTTGAATGACAAACGATTTTGCCAAGTTTTCAAAGTGTTTGGCTGTTTACATGTTTGTATTTTCTCGAGCGTAATCATTGTCCTCATCACACGATGAAATTGTAGCTGTAAGACTGCTCGTTTCCACTTTTTAATGCTGAATTATTTATCCAAACAAATAATATTCCAGGATGGTGAAAAGGTTGTTATAAATGTAGGCATCCTACAAATAATCAACATTTTTCTTGCACCTTCAATTTGTCAGTTTTGAATGGATGATCAATGATCAACAAAGTAAATTATTCAAATGCTTGTAATTTTGCATATAAAAAAGAAATCTAATTTGTACCTTTGTAAAAGATTCAAAGTGTTTGTATTTCCTTACGTGCGAGATTGTGCGATTAAAGTGAAAATTATAAATCAAATGTGAACGGCTAATTTGTGAATTCAGTTTTTTGTAAGCATTTTGGAATTTTTGGAGCTTCGTCACAAGTAAGTGCCGATATTATGTATTTATTTATTTCCCAATTTATACATAGTACGGTTATTTGGCCAAAAGAAAAGAGGTTCAGGCCCTCCCCCTATCACCAAAGACATTAAATCACAGATCTTTATCTTATAATAGAAGCGTATGTAATCTGTCCGTCCGTCTTGGAACACTGACTGACTAGCGCTGACTAGGACTGGCAAATTGGCAAACTGACTCATAACAGCAACAGCTTACTCACAATCATAGCATCACAACATACACATAACATAAGCAAAATTAAGATAAAGTCTCAAAAATGAAGATGACATTTTTTGTTTTCTTTGTACGGGTAAGCCCACGCGGTATACTTATTTGCAAAAAAACATAAAGCATCTATAGATGTAGTATGTAGGTATATACCTCGATTCTCAAGTTGTCACCAGTCTATGTAATTTATTTTTTATTTTTAGATCAGTCAGTAGTGCAGCAAGTACCAAGAATTGGTAGCGTTTGTATCCCAGCATCCCATCTGAGAAATTTTTGTCTATCTTTCCCGTTTAGCATTCTCCTCACATTCGCTTCTGGCCTTTGCCGTTCTATTCCATATAAATATTTGTTGGACAGAGGCAGGGCAAAATGTAATAGTGATTTTATATGCTTGCCAATAAACACAGCTTGGTATTTACTTATTGTACATTCATAATACAGTAGCAGACACAGAAGACACTTCATCTTCTAGAATCTGCAGATATACATTCTCCCCAGCAGCTATTTAGACAGACTGCTGGCAATGAAGTCCGTATATCCACGCTTAATATTCAGCATACTTTCTGTAAAAAAATTCGCAATATTTTCTCTCCCTCAGGAGAAGACGATCAGTGTAGTCGCATGGACTGCGTTCATATTTACTTTTCACATGTGCACAAGACACAAGAAGAGCAGATGCTCGACGATCCTCACTATTCACTCACTTTTACTCGTCGTCTCTGTCTAGATCAGATTTCCTTGCGGATTGGATTATTTGCCATCTCCCGTTCTCTCTCTTGAAATCTCTGTAGAGAGCTTATTGAGACAAGTATGGTCTGCCGCATATGGACTAGTGAACACACAAGAGGGTATATTTATTTTGCAATTTTTTTCACCCATAAGCACCAGCATTCCATTTTGTAGAGACATTGACTGACAGCGCCATACACTTCAGTTTCAGAGGAGTTAACTTTACATAATATAATCTCCGCTATACTACATACTCCTGTAGTAGTGAAAATACTAATACAACTACAATACTAACAGCTCTCAATAATATTTTTTGTTCTATTTACTGGACTTCCTGCCTATATTGCACATAGACTTTACGATGGCTTTCATTTTCATCGTTATTAGATTTCTCCCCGGGGAGAAAGAAATGTGTGTGTTGTTGTTGGTGCCATATAAGATAACACGGCAGCGTTGAAAGCACAACAAGTCAATAGTCCATTTCTCCTCGCGGGATTTTTTCTCAATTTAGCTATTTTATTTTTTATATTTTATTATTCCAAACATTATTTCCAACTGTGCTTATGTTTTCACCATCATTTTCCAGTCCGTAAAACTCCTCCCTATATCTACCACCACCCACCCCAGGGAATATGAAAAACAAACAAACAAGCATGCCACCTCTTCTTCTGCCCATTTACACATACATACCATGTGCGTGAAATGTGAGCCAGGTAATAAGACGGGAAAGGAGATGTAATAAAAAGATCGTAAAAACGTTATTATTGCGCTTTTGATATTTCTTTCTCCCTTCCATCGCCATCATCATCATCATGATAAGATCATCGTCGTTATTGTCGTCGCCGACGTCAATAAGAAGCCAAGTCGTCTCTCGTTTCGATAATGTTGTCCGAGTCGTTGAGTTTTATTTACTTAACCTACTACTTTTACTTACACTACTCAGCTCAGCTACTCAAGTGTCAGTCAGTCTTCTTGCATTTTTCAGTGCAAACAAAATGGGAATGGTTCACGTTTTCCGTTTTCGCTTGTGTACCAAGTAGTATGCATATTTGTTTGACCAAGACATTCCGCTTAACTACGCACAGTAGAAAGAAAAGCAAACTACGGAACTGAGCGACCCAGTATTTCTGCATGAAAAAAGTTATCATATTGATGATTGAACATAAGCCAAAATGGAAAAGGAGATAAAGAGAAAAGAAAAAATAAATAGAATGACAAAAATAGGTATATGTATGCATTATTTTATACGGTTCACTCGCTCCTGTTTAGCAGCTGCTGTTGGATTTGGGATGGGGAGGACAGAAAAAGCGATATGACCTAAATTTTGGCTGGGTCATATCATCGAATATCGTCCGTCGCTAAAAACTGTTTTCAAACTTTTTAGTAATGCTACTTTGTTGTAATAAATGAAAAAATGCAGTCGTTCAATTGCCTAATAATAATCATCATGCTTTCTCGGCTCACATTTAGTAATACTTTGTACAAAATACAAAATGGAATGACTGCGTCATGGTTTCTCTCTCGCTTTATAGATTCTGTTTTAGAGCTGCGGCACAGTAAAAATTACAAAGGCGATATTATGATATGATAATAGTCATCAACTTTATCTGCCTAATCTTATCGTAATATCCAATTTCCACTGTGCATTCCTCCTCAGAAATAAAAATTCCTTTTGAAAAGTAAACGGCAGTTCTGCATCCAACCAAATGCAGTGAAAACCGATCAGGCTAATAATATAATAAATATAAATAAATTGTTTGAATCCAAATCGTCTTCCATATTATTTTTTCCATTCAAGTCTTTCTTAAACTTCGAATTCATCAACATAATTTACATTTTTGCATTTTTCGATACTCATTCTTCCATCATCATTCTTGACAGTCATCATTATAACATCATCATGATCTCAAACAAAAAGTACTTTGTGTACTTAAACCAAGAGGATCAAACTTGCCATTAAAATCTTCTTATCATTTTGTCATATATTCATAGCATGACGATCGTCTTCTACCCTTTAATTTAAGGAGATACATACAAATAATAGAAATACCTTTTAGGAAAACTATGCAATTGATCAATGTTGAATGTAGTGACTGTCAGGTAAAAACTGGTAGCTATTTTGTCCAGTAGTAAAAACAAGCTTGTTAGTTTCACTTGAAGAAGAAAAAACTTGTCTACAAAACTCAGAACAAAAGTAAAGTGGCTTGGATCACGCACTCTCTGATAAATAGCAACAATATTGTTTTCTACAGAGAATGGCCAGTCGCTGCTCTCTTGAAGAAATTCATTTACATTTTTATCAAGTGGTAGGTATTTTGTTAGCTTTCTGAAGATCACCAGCAACATGCACGACTACCACAAGTCATCATTCTCAGCACTCTGTATTAATCATCATCATCATACAAACAAACCCAACCAAATCGTCAAGCAAATCCAGCAGCCAAAAGACTCATAGAACGCAAGAAGCAAGAGTCAATCTGACAAACATGTTTTCTTCAATAGTGTGTAATTGAGCATTTTACTCTTTGATTGCTTTTTATTCTTACAGAGAAAACAAGTAAAAATATATGCTCAAGATATACATAATAAGAGCTAGGCAAATAATAATCCACATTCCTTTTTTTACAATCAAAGCAAGCAAGCAGCTGCAAGCAACACCACCATCGCCACCACAAAATGTGTGGCAGCAGTGGTAGCCTCAATGCAATTTCGATTTTAAAACGCTGGTCCCGTAGTCCTAAGCAGTAGCTGAGTCGAAAAAGTAGAAGTGAAAAAATGCAATCTTGGTAGAAAGCCTTTATTCGTCTTATAGAACAAATCTTTAACCGTTCCTTGTACGTACATTATATATCTGCAATAGGAAGCAGGTAATTTGATTTTTTTCCTCGTGAAATCAAAACTCCTTTACTTTTTATCACAAATAAGCTCTCTGCACCAAATTACTACTGTGTGCTGCAAAACTTGAGAGAAAGATGGATGGATAGAGAGAGTAAGAGAGGAATGAATTCATTATGTGATCAACGTGAATGATGAAGACGATGGCATACCTTACTATATATACAGCGGCTGTGTATATAATAATCCTCAAGTATAATTATTTTTTTACCTAATGAAATCGATAAAGTTAACTGGAAACTACGTACATGTATGGTGCGGTGTAGTGCAGCAAAGAGAGCGTCATATTTATATACTAACCGGAGCTCACTCTGCTGCAACTTACTGCTTTGTGTGAACAAAAAAGTGGACTTTTTTTTGTTAAAATGCGTCGTTCACTTCACTTCCAGTCACTTACCTATTTCCAGATTTCAGGTGCACTAGAGTATTTTCCGCCGCAGTAGAGCATCACATAGAAAAGTTGGATTCAAGTTGAAAGGTAAAGTTTTTTCGAGCTGATATTTATATTTTTCGTCGTTTTCTGTCTGGACTCTGAAGAGAGGAGAGAGTGAGAGAAAAACTAAGAGGACAGCTTAATGAGGTAAATTAGCTGTATGGGAGATTGAGAAAAGAAGGAAAATGTGCTCAAGTTCAAGTGTGCTATAATTTCCTTTCTCTACTTTTTATCGTGAGTATCTACTTTTTAGAGGGTAAGGGAGCAGGGAGCGAAGGAAGAAATAGCCTTGCTATTATTTCTCTGCAAAGCTTTGTCATCGTCATCATGGTCTCTAGAAAAAATGACGACAGAAATCCCAAGAAAAATCTTGGGTTCAGTAAAAAGATATATCATGTGACAGAATATGTATGTATGTATAAACGCATGGTGCAGTGCTGTAACATAAATCTATATATCATGAGTGAGTATAATATCATTTTTTGGCGAAAAACGGCTTTCTTGTTTAAAAAAATCTGTTGAGAGATGAAAAATCCAATCAAGCCAAGTCAGTTTTTATAAAGTTTTAACAAAAAAACTGAAAATGTTTTTTGCCTGATTCCGCTGGAAAAGAAAAGAAGACCGCCCAAGAGCTCTCTTGATTGTCCGTGTGTCGGCTTTGGATACTAGTTGGCAATTTCCTGGGTGGTTGATTGGTTGAGTCTTATGTAAGCAAAGCATAATATGTATTTACATTAATCATTTCATCATTAACTTGAGTACGCAATGAAATCTAATAAAGAAGGCAGAATATTTTATGTAAACTCGCTAGCCATATTGCATGGCTTGACATAAAAATCCAACTTATGATCCTGGAAAATTTTAGGATTGGCAACTACAGTTTAGGATGAGCATGCAACATGCAAATGAGTTTCGATATGTGCCTTTGTTTTATATTTAATTAAGTAATTGAACACTAATTTTTTAAATGAAATAAACTGGTATTCGATATTGGCTTTCAAAGAGTGTTAGGAAAAACCTATTCACTAGTTCTTGTAATTGTAAGTACAGTAATAATTATTATTATTGTAATCTGTTGGAAATTCTGGAAATGCCAACCGTAATATAATTATAACTATTATTAGTTTTGCAGCGATACGCTAAAATCAAATTATGGGCGCCAATAATTAATTTCACCTGTGTGCAGTTTAAAATTTTACCTCTCAAATTATTCTGACAAGAGTATCAGCCCTTTTCTATTCGTAGACGATCAAAACATTTATTTCGTGTGCATTAAAAGGGTTGGATTCAACTCATCAAATCTCTTTTGACTTATTGCACTAATGTAATTTGTAATTCAAATATATCTTGCGTCTTGCCTTGCTTGTTTAGTGATGATACAACAAGGCGTGTAAATCCGATAATCCGATACTTTGACTACTTTTATCATCTCTGATGAACAATAATAGTAAATAGGTAGTCTTCACAGTCTCCTTTTGTTACTTTCCATCAATATTAGATTATTTCACTAGACTACCACCATCCAACCAACCGCATGAAGAAATGATGATAAAATATATAAGAATACTACATACTTATGTAACGAAGAAAAACTAGTTTTCATTATTTTTTCATTCATATAATTCATTCGCGTTTTTATACTGGAAATTGGAACCTTAGAAAAATGGTGCAGTGAAAAAATCTGAAATGACTACGTGCTTGCCATTCCACACCATTCATCTCCATGCCTAATTTTGATTCATCGTCTTCTCTTTCTCTCTATCTATTTACATAACAATCAAAATAATACACTAAAATATTTGTGGTAATTGTTCGAGTTACATGGCTATAGCTTCTAGATGGGAGAGGCATTTAATTGTTTACTTTGCCCCACAACACGACGTCTTGCGTCTCCGTGTGTAATAATAACAAGTTTTGTTAGTGCAACAGGTAATTGGAGTCTACATGATGATAACAAATAAAAACGACCAAGCAGACGACTGCGATACGGCTTTATGAAAAAGATGAGTGATGTGAAGTTTTGTAAGTACAATGCAATTAATGGTCATATTGCTGATGGTGTTCAGGTCTGCTCCTCATTTACGGATTTTGTGTGGCTGATGTGCTGTCATCGTCATCAGAACACCTTGTTCCTTTTTCTACTTTTCTACAACTTATATAGTAATTTTGAACTAGTTTCAGTGTTTTTATGATTTTTTGCGCATAATATCCATGTACTACTTCATTGCTGCTGGTAGTGCTGGTGGTAATAATACAAAACACGGTGGCAATTATTATTGTAGGAACAATAAAAATATTCCAGTTTCATGAAAAGTGTACATCTTGTATAACGATATACAATGTATACCGCCATAAACTTGTAGTTAACAACCAAGTCTACTTTTTTTCTTGCATATCTCCACTCTGCATTAAAAAGGAAAAAAACCGTTTTATGGATCATCTTTTGTCCCTTTCCATCTCTTTTTGATTATGCACAGTTCATATTACAAAGTCAGCCGAGTCGTCATTCCAATAATTCTTGCTCTCTCTTGTCCGAAGGGAGCGTTTCCCGTTTTTCTTTTGTAAAAATTGAGAAATGAGAAAATTTATTGTCTGGGGTAGATATTCGATTTCCTATCTTGCTTCTGACAGCATAATCATCCAAAGAAGCATGTTATTTGCAACCAGCAGCAGTCAGTAGTCTAGCTCTTCACGGTAGATCCAAGTGCGTAATTACATTTTTATGTGCAAGTTTCGAATGCAAAAAATTATTAAAAATTTATGGGAGTCGGAGAGAATAATGGGAGCAAAATTATAAATTATTATACACTGTACACATTGTAGGGCTCTCTGGGAAACTTTTGTGATATTTTTTAGAGGATGGCATACTAAATGCCTAGAAGGAGGAAACAGGTGGCAGGAGAAAAGAAGTTTTTAGATGGATGATGAAATGCTGCTGCTGTATAAAAGGGAAATGAACAGTGACGCGAGCGATTCTAAACATGCACAGTTTCAATAGAGTTCCAGTATCTCAGTGGCCATGCATCTAGTCGACATTTGAATTATTTCCCATCATATGATCAATCCAAAAATGTATAATAACCATTTGCGGAACGAGATGAAAAGATGAGAAAAATTATGAACATTTTTATACGTTGCTTAAATTAAATTGCTCCACTTTTTCAGTTCATCTGCAATAGCTGCACGTTATACTAAAACATATCATGGAAGATATATATTATAATAGATATCTAGTACATATTTTCGCCATAGAGATAAAAATGCAAGGAAACTTGTTGCGGCTCGTAATAGGTTATGTAGGTATGCAATTTTTATTTTTAAAGCTGGTTTAAATGAACTGGATCATTCCTGTCAACTTAAAATGGAGATAATGGTGATGACTTTGTTGTTGGATGCGGTGCAAAAAATGTACATGTGCATAAGTTAAATGCAAATATGTATAAAGAGACAAATTTGTCTTTGGTCTGCACATCGTTTTTGGCTTCCAGCAGTCCAATTTTAAAACTCAATTTTTCAAAGTGTTAAGTAAACTGATGGTACACTTGGTCTTTGTAAATAAAAGCGATATGTATACGTTGAATGGAATGGAGCGTGTGGCTGTCTGCCTTTGTGCGTGCTAAAAACGTGCTCAATTAGTAAAAGCTCCCGATGTACTACTTGTTCTCGGAGTTGAGGATGCAGATCTACATCATCAAGATGACCTGATGCTATCTTTGTGAAGCAATAACAATATAACCGGTTTTTCGATATATCTTTTATATAAGTATTTATATTTTGTCCGTTCTCCAGTGCAAATGCAATGAACGCTTTTCTAGAGACTGGACCAGATAGCACTAAAGAATAAAAGATGAAAAAATCGTTGCAGTAATCATGAATCTTTCTATAAACGAAGTTTGTATAATTGACAATTTTTACTAATTTTATCGAGAAAACAATGCAAAATTTGCCTGGTTTGCAATTTGCAATAGACTCGTCAAAAATAGCTTTGCATTTTCTTTATACATATAACTGACTGAGTGAGTTAAGATAATTTACTTTTGTAAAATGAGAAGAGTCAAAAGAAGGATGGCAAAAGGAACAACGAACGGATATACCTATTTTAATGGTGGAACGTGCCATTCTCTATGCTTGGCTTGTTCACGACTTGCTAATCGAAGCGTTACCTCACTTCACTCACCTCCTTCAAAACTTCAAACACAAAATTTGTGTTTACATCTTTCGCTTATACTGCTGTTGTTGCATTCTTGGTTTTTGGCTTTTCTTCTGGTTTGGTTCAGGTTACGTTTTTCTCATTAAATTTGTTTAGCTCAGCTCAAGCTAAAATATACTACCTATACACCTGTGTGTTTTTTTACAGTTTCACAATTGAGCAAGCACACAAGGAACACCAACCAAGAAAAAGGCACAAAAAAGAAGAAGAAAGGCTGCTGCTGTGAAGTGAGCTTTTGACTCTGCTTATTATTATTTCACGGGTAGATTGAGATCTTCCCAAAAGTTTCAAACATATCAGCGTCCCACTATATTATAAGCTTGTACGAAAATTTTACTAAAAAAGAATCATACATTTTTCATCTTTTATTTTGTTGCATATCATCATCGTCAGCAAATGTAAAATAAAAAATGCTTCTTCACTGCTGTGGTTGCACTTATACTTTCAGCTTTTGACTTGCTACTGAAAGTCAGTAAAATCTCTGCAGATTTTTTAGGATAGCATACACTCATAAAGTGATACTCTATACTTTGGTATGCCTCATACTCGGAAATTATTACGGACTCGACTATGCTTCCCTGCCTCTGTAGTATGTACAGTTGACCTCTATTATTATTGTATCTTTTTCGCGTTTTAAATAACATCATTTATTATCTTTATTATGGTTAATAAGCGTATAGCTATGCATAATGCATATAGTACGGTGTTTTGTTTTTGAGCTAAAAATATTACAGTAGGTAAAAATTATTGAAGAGAAATTGAGCTGAGTAAAATATCCTTGTTTTCGTTTATTGTGCTATAATGAAAATATGTAGTAGTCTATTTTTAAACATGGTACTCCTATATATTATGACGATATTAGGATTAGGATGCACGCACTCTGATAAGAGTGCACTGACTGCATGTCCTCTTTTATTTAATTATCAACCGTATGAGTTTTAGAAGGCATCACACAAAGTAATAAAATATGAGATAAAGCAGAGAGCATACTTACGTGCAAATATTATGAACAAGTGAATGACACATTACTAAGATATTGCAACGAGATGTTATCCAAGTTTTTCCAAAATATGAAAGAAATCATTCAGTACATGTTTTCACTCTGTCCAAAGGTCAGGAATACAAATACACGCATGTCTAATGTCTACTTTGTCCGCAAAAATAATTGAATGCTATTCCGTGAACGAACAGTAATTTTTAATTTTTTGTGTGGATATTTGAATATTTCTTGTAGAAAAATACATGGATCGTAATTGAATTTGGCATAATGTAAATATTAGAATGCGCAACGGAATGGAATTCAAAAGAATATTATAGAATAGGCAATGTATTATAAAAGATGAACGAATAATATTAGTTATGAATAAGTATATAGCAGCATTTCCGTTGACGATCTCATCAACCGGAACCAAATGTGGGGCATTTTTATTCATAAAGTCGCATGCAATGCAGCTGCTCCTCTGTTGTTGGTTACATGGACTCACTTTTTTCTGGTCGTAGCGTTTCTCTCCCTGTGGATCTAGTAAAGGGTAAAGAGACATGCCTATCCAGGTAGGTTGGTGTTGGTACAGTATAAACAATAATATGCCCAAATTAACGAACAAAACAACTGAGCCGTGCAGTTTAGTCGCATCATCATATAATCATATCATTCACCTTCTATAAACAACATGAGAAAATGAGCGTGCACAAACTTATATTCGTAAACAAGCGTACATGAGGAATAAAGTTGCCTTTGGTTTTGTCTTTATAATATGGTTGCATAAGACAAACACGAGCGATGTACAAAATTTGTCTACATTTTTTCCGAAATTGTTCCATGCACATCTGCATTGTATACGTCTAAACCAACGGCCATGCATTCTATTCACGGTCGTGTTTCCTGTTTCTTTTATATGCATACATACACCAAGTACTCATGGGAAAAAATTGTATTGTTTTAAAAGCCAGTTTTAAATAAAATTGTTTCTCTCTAATGAATGTCCCTGTTGGAGTAATATGGAGCAAGTTCAGAAAACTTTGTATTCCCCGTGTATTTTATAACCTGTAAATTGCGCATTTTCTACTCAGGTGTGGTGTGTTTTCTCCATTAATGTAAATGAAAATTGTCCTCAGGGCTTTATCCTTTCCATCATCATCACTCACACTCGAAAATGTTGACGGTTTGTTCTAGTTGCACGTTCATTCATTTATACACATTATTAGCTAGAAACCACCTCTATCTACTTGGTTCATTCATTACTATACAACTGAACTGCATTGTAGTGTTGTGGTGACCGCGAGTAGTGTGTGAATTGAAGAAAATCTATTTACTCACAGCCAAGGCTAGTGCATAACACATCGACCGACCTGCATTTTTCATTTTGTTTGTCGAGTAAATAGCTCTTTCCTCCAGTAGTAGCAGTTATTGAAAAGGGTTAGGAGGTAAAATGAGAAATAGGGTAATTTTCATGACATTCTCTACATCAACAACATCGTTTATTATGTTGCACGAAGTTTGCAACATCCTATAATATTCTTGTTGATAGGGCCGGCCGGCACCGCTCTAACTTCAAAACGACTGAACCAAATTTAAGAACGTAATCACGTTTTTTTTGAGTGAACTATTTACGTTCCGCGCTGTGCTATTGGGATATCCTATGCATGTATATAGATGATGGGAG
>JAHZMV010003147.1:0-12783 GCA_027743765.1 Coecobrya sp. COE2 | reverse complement strand
GTCAGCACTGGACAAGTCGAAGCCGTAATAACGTGAGGAGAAAAGGAAATTGATATTCAGACAAAAATTAACCACAAAGGATACTATAATGAGAACTTACAAAAATGATATCAAATACCAGACAAAATATCAGCGTACAGCCATTATTTCACAAGTTGGCTTTATAAAAGTTGTGGGTCTATTTCAATTTTACAATTTACAGACAAAGATATAGAGTTTGCCTTGGGTATTCAATAC
The DNA here is from genome assembly GCA_027743765.1 of Coecobrya sp. COE2. Taxonomy (NCBI): domain Eukaryota; kingdom Metazoa; phylum Arthropoda; class Collembola; order Entomobryomorpha; family Entomobryidae; genus Coecobrya; species Coecobrya sp. COE2. The sequence continues at coordinate 12,546 of JAHZMV010003147.1, read as the reverse complement.
TCATAATATGATGTTGAAACTAGCAAATCAAAATAAACGAAGAAGCTAAAAAAATGGTGAAAATCAAAATGCTCAGAAGAAACTTCTACATTCTATATCTTATGCATAAGTGGAGGAATAAGAATGTTGTTATTCCTGGTCATTTTCTCCAGGAATAACAATGAAAAATACCGGTGGGCCAGTTAGGACCTTTCACAGAGTGCTTCCCTGCAAAAGAATGAACATGGACATGCAAAGAGAAAATATTTCCCCAACACACTAATGTGGATCATCAATAAAGACTTGATAAGTTTACATTCAAACTCCTACATCTGAAGAGGGTAAATATCTTTTTTATAAATGCATGCAACACATACCCTAGCCTAACAACATGGATATGAATGATTACCGATAAGAGAAATAAAATTAGATTTCAATGTCACATGGAGCAACTGCTTCATGTACACTTGGAAAAGGTGTCAACAGAAACGAAATGAACCTGCTCATTACCTTTACGCACCTGAATGTAGTATGGAACTATATATGCACCTACAATGGAACTTTAAACAGTTTACACAAATGCTACATAGATTTCATGACGGCAATCACATAACTAATTATAAAACACATACGCACAAATGCAATCAATGTGTAAGAAAACATAATGGGCAGTACAACAACAGTAATAGCAACAAGAAGCGTGTTTTGCATGGCACACACAAAAATACCAGCACGGTCTGAACACATAAAGAAAATGGAATTGTAATGATGTGATGACAATTTACCTAAGTAATACGGTGAGGGAGCAGATGATCGTTACGTCTTAGCGGTGAAAACTAGTGTCTTCCGTCCTTCCTCTTTCCAACTCCAGTCAGCAGTCACCAAAAATCAAAAACACACTAGGGCCCACAGTAGTATAAAATCTGTACTGCAGTTTACAGAGTGTTTATAACGAATAGTGTAGGCGACTATATAAGCACTCACAAAGTGACAGTGAGCAGACGGTATATATGTAAACTGTATATGTTATGCTTATATCGTACTGGAGACAAAAACGGAGAAATTTCCGCGTACACAATTCTTCCTTCTGATCACCAAAAGGCTCTTTTCCTTTCTCTCGCTCTCTCCCTCTCTGTTTGGCAATGTCGGTGATGATGATGATGATGATTATAATAAGTAAATTGAATGCAAGTTTTCACAAGAAAGGAGACTGCTATGAGAGCTTTCCTTTTTTCGTACGTCCGTCTTGTTCTTCAGCTTTAGCTGTAGTAGTGGACCATTACTTCAGCAGCAGCAGTCGTAGCTAGCAAACAGCACCAGAGAACAGGAGAATTTTTTTTACAACAGGAAAGCAGCTTTATACCTACACACAACACACACCACATATAGAAGGCAAGGAGATACAGAGAGCCACAGCTTATGCTGCTGTATTCAATGCTATCTAACAACCAGACAGACTCACTTTACTTTATGTAATAATGATGATGGTGGTGCGAGCTACACAAGGCATGTGTATAAAGTAGCAGTGGAAATAGTAAAAGGGAAGGAGAGAGAAACGCTTTTTACCCTTTCAGTCTTCGCGTAGTAGAAGAGCTTAGGATATTAGGGCTGAGCTCAACTCCAAAAAATGTTGAAGCTATATCCAACTCTGTACTCACACAAGTCTCCAAAGAGCTTCTCTCTACATAGAAGTAGACAAGTATGTGAAAAAAATCACAAGCTTTGCTTGCCTGTGTTGTGTGAACGACGGGGAATGAAGCAGTTCAGGTTGGTTCGCTAGACTTACATATACAGTCATATCATCTTATTATCATCATCCATATTATACAGCATGCATAGTAGGTGGGACTTGCTTAGAGAGCTCCACCAAAATGTGAGATATCCAAGTAAAGCATACTTTACTTTTATTCCCTTTGCTCATACCCCACTACTTGGTTCACGGTAAATATTACACACAGTTGCTGGTTGGATTGGATCGAACTGGCGAATGTCCTCAAAGCCAAAGTACAGAAAGAAGAGAATTTGATGCTTGCATGCATAGCACACACAGAGAATTGAACCAAAGTAGTAGGCAGAGAAGAAGGAGAGAAGCAGAGAATAACGCTGTAGTAGTAGTAGAATATTTTCTGTTTTCTGTTCAATACACTATTCCCTAACCACGAGCATAGAGTTTTCCTCTTGAACAAAATCCTCCCTTTTACATTTAACAAACAGCATATATAGTGGTGGTGCTGCAGTAAAACGATGCTTGTATGCTCAGCACACTATCTTTGGCTCATTTCAACTTTACCAAAGCAGAAGAAGAAACGAAGCACCAATTTCTACCGTATTTCAGCACACAGCAAATATAGCGATAATGCTATATAGCAAGTTCGTAACAGCAGCAAGCATTCGTTCAGCTTCCACACAGAAAAACCTTTTCAGAGTTTGCTTTATACATTGCATTAGGGGTTTGAGTTGAGTTCATGAGAACATTTCTTCTCTGCCATCGACATATTCATATTACAATGCACACACACAAGCCATATTATAACAATCGAGAACGCAGTAGTCTAGTTCTTCCTTGCGTTTGGGAATGGAATATTTTCGTGGGGAAACAGTAAATGTCGCTGCTATAGCTTCAACTCTACACAAAACTACAGCAAACAAGCGAACTTGCTTATTTTATCTCGCGATGCTTCGTTTATCGTTGGGAGTTTTTGGTACTTTTTGTCAGCCTGTGTGTGAGTGAGTGAACATGAGACCTCCATTTTCATCCCATCTAAATTGTACACACGGCATAGCATATAAAGCGAAAGGAAAGACCTTTTCAGACCAACAGCACCACCACAAAAGTAGTAGTAATGCATGCATACATACAAAATCAACAGAGCTCTACGAAAAGAGAACACGATATTTTATTCTATTTCATCCAACAACATCCACCAACTTCTCCTTTGCGTTTGGTTTGGGTTGGTTATTCTATTATCGTAGATTTTTTATGGCATTTTATACATGAGCCAAGTAAAATCTAACTGCTGCAGCTTGAACTAAAAAGAACTTCATAATATGCTACATCACACACTCACTCATGAACCAAATAATGCTTCTTGTTGCAAACAACAATGATGATAAAGTATGAAGCAAGCAAATGCAAGCCTTTTTTTCAGTAGACATTCAATTCAACCACCCATCCATCCTTCAAAAAATCTCAAAGCTTCTTCAAGCAGCCAAATCCAACAAAGCATTTTGCTTGTCTGTCTTCTTTCTTTTTTTCTCTGTTACAACAAGAAGAAGACTTTTGCTTGAATCTGCTTTGCCGAGAGTCGTTGTGAAACTAACACGTTTCTGAGTTTGGTGTTTCATGTGTGTGCGGACGTACAATTTGATGGCTTCACACGCATCCAAGAAAAACAAGGAATATAAGAATAAAATGAATCCCGTTGGTTTAAGCTTGAATCTAAAGAACTTAAACTTCATGCATGTCTTTTACCCCTTTAAAGCTCGATTTCGACTACCTCCACCTCAACAACTGCTTGCTTTTCTCCGACGGTCGCGACTTTGACGTTTTTCTTTTTTAGCTTTACATGAAAAAACTTCTCTAAAATGACGATCGTACCGCCGTGCAATGTGATGTTCAGCAAAAAAGGAAGTACAATGTCAGTATGCAATGTGGACGAGATGACTATTTCGAGTTACGACTTTTACTATAAAGCATGCGAGTAAAAAGTTGTTTCTCAGCAGTTGTTCAATATCAACTCAAGCGAACGATAAAAAACTGTTTTGTGCACTATATGGCATGGACATACACGGCATGAAACAACAAAATAGAAAAAAATATTTCTTTCTACTTTCATTTTAACAAAGTCAACTGGCAGCTGAGTGCTTGAGGTTTTTGGTAGTAAACAAACCTTACCTAAAATTGCCGTGCAAATAACTCTGCATACATAATTAGAGCCTAATTAAATATGAATATGCGCTCTTTTTCAAAATTTTCTAGATGATCTGTTTAAAACAAGCCAATGCATTTTATGAACCAATGCCCAGAGTTCTCAATTTACTAGAACAAAATCCATTTAACTGATACCATTAACTAATCAAAGGTAATCTCAAACACTCCAGCATTATTTCATACTGAGCCCTCTGATTTCATACGAAATATAAAATGCTTTCACAACGATCATTCATGAATTTCATAAGAAAAAGCCAAAGGACAAAGTAGCAGCAGCAGAGGGAACAAAGAGAAAAGGCGAAAGCAAAACAAAAACAAGCATGCATGCATGGTAAAAGATTTCTGCAAACAAATCCACATTCAATATTATTACATACATTTTATAGTATATAGAGTAGAGTGATAGGAGAAAGGAGAAGACAACATACCCACTTTTCCAACAGAACAGCCAGCACGAAAGGGAGAGAGAGACAAGGATGAATTTTTATACTCAGTCAAGTCGCCGAGTTTTCCTTTTTACAACTCAACCAACGAGTCTGTATATAACTCCCTGTCTCTATGTTTTTGTAATAAAGGTAAAAAATCGCTTGATTCACCACACAACCGTTTGTGTGTAAAGTAAAACGACAGCAGCAGAGAGTAGCAGCGCCAACCAAAGAAAGTTTTTTTTCTTCCTTCTCGCTGGTTTTGTGCACAAATATTATTTTCTCCTTTTCCCCTCTACAGTCTAGTATAAGGTACAAAATAATATAACCAACGAATTATATTACGCTTACTCTATTATTCTCTGAAGCAGCTACTGTTGTAGTATGTATTTTATTCGACCTCGTCTCTCGTTCCAAAAAAACCAGCAGGCAGCTCGCAGCAGTACCACCAAATCGGATCAGGGATCCCTTCAAATTTTTTGTTTTGGTCGGTGGGTGATTAGGGGAAAAGGGTTTCGTGTCGCCTTATTGAGGCCATTGGAACCCGTATCTATGGAGATGTTAATTTAGTTTACTTGTGTAAAAAATTTGGTCAAAACTTTTGGCGTATAAAATGAACGCGCCCGTATGAAGGCGAAAGGAAACGCAAGCATAAAAAGAGAGCAGAGAAGAGCTTGTCAAGCGAGAGCAAAACTAAAGCTTGTGCATTTCATTTGGTTGAAATGTTCAGAAAATACAGGCAAGAAGAAGAGAGTTTAGCAAGAGCCCTCATTTCATTCCATTTATTTTCCCTTTTCCCCAAAAGCAGTAGTAGTGGTGGAGGCAAGCTGTATAGAAAAAGAGTAAAGTTTGATATGGGATATGAGATGGAGAATTCAGTAATGTTGCATGAAAAAAGGACCTTTTCTGGGATAATATCCTTATTTCCTTACTCTCTGCCTTTTATACCGTCTGAAAATAACGTATATAATATACCTGCATGCATGCTACTTTCCTGTTTTTTTCTCTGCTACATACATATTTTTTGGAATAATAGTGGTAGTGGGCTGTTGTGACTCTCTTCTCTTGAACGACTTTTCTCTTCTCTTCTTCAGTAGGAAATGCCTTCCTGTAGCTGGAAGCACATGAAATTTTATACACACACGGCAAGAGAAATACAGAGGATCGAAAGGATTGCGTTTTGAGGACAAGAACAAAGTATGAGAGATCGGAGAGGGCGCATACAAAGAAACGCTGCTCTATTAGCAAAGCACACTATCGTCAGTAGTAGAAGAGATGATATAAAAAGGGAAAAGGAAGCTTAACTGGGAAAAGAAAAAGGGAATACGGAGCAAGCGCATGAACAAAATGAAATGAAAGCAGTTTGTCGAAGAAGGGGAAGCCGAAGTAGTGGTGGTGGCGGTGATACATAGGTATACTTTTTATAGCTGCAATGCAATGCTGATCTTCTTTTGATATAAGGTAACTACCTAAAGATAGAGTTGTTGTAGTTTTAAAAAAGCTCTTTGCCTTTCTCATTCCCATCCTATCGTCGTCATCATCAGCATCACCGTCATGTGCTTTGAGCTTATCCTTTTTTTCCTTCTCCTGCTTTATAACGTATAAGGCATAAATACGTGTGTAACAACAATAGTCTTATACACGAAATATGTATTTCTTATATGTACATCGGAATAACAGGATGTTCGTTCCGTTTCGTCTATTTCTCTTTAACTATGCACACACATCCCACACACGATGGAGAGAAGAGAAATAGTCAGAATGACATGTTTTCTTCCTTTTCGAAACGGTGAATTCCGTGCACTGTAAATAGATGGACGATGATAGTGGTTGTAGATTGTACAGTTGTAGGAGGGGGACTTTGTGCTTATCATTATAAGCTCTCTCTCTCTCTCTTTCCATGGAAAAGGAGCGTGGAACAGATGGAAAGTTATCGAAGGACATCTCGAAACAACAGGAAAATGAAACATCACAAGTAGTAGTGAGTCAGTTTTACCGTCTGCACTGCCAAGTCAGAGAAAATAACCGGAATTGTGAGGAACACGAAGATGATGCCATGAAGATCGTAGGATGGGAAAGGAACGTCCATTGTAGTTCATGCAACAGCGGGAGTAGTAACGCATTTTCATGATTAGTATTAGTGTTTGCCCATGTACTCATGAAAAAGGAAACCGTAGTAATGTGTGCTGTGCTGCTGGCTTCTCTCATGAAAAATTGTTTTCGTTGTGTTGGATTTCTCACGTTACATAGATTTCATATGGCGTCACTTGGGCTTCCTCCTCTCAGAAGAAATGAAATGAACAAAGTATAAAATATATTAAAGGTTCGGTTCACACAAGCAAAGCTTGCTATAGGCTCAATTTGCTCAATTTTTCTTTGTGTACTTTTTTTGTTGCATGAAAAATTAAAGCGTGCTTTGGCCGATAAAAAGTTCATGCAGTTTTGCTGATCGTCAGAATACATTTGCTCTTTTCTGTCATTAGGTATAAACGTCAATTTTATTTGCATATTTCTTCTAATTTTTTTTGTATTCGTAATTAGTGCACCTATAAAAAGCACATAATCTGGTATTCAAATTGACATTGTTTTAATGTGCTTTACTTGTACAAATTGTGCATTTATATTTGAATTTTACGTGTTTCTAACTGTGGTAAATAAACGTGTGTGGATGAATTTTAAATAATACATTGTTATATTCTTAACATAATATGTACACACATTGTTAAAATATTTTAAAATGTTATAATATGTATCTATCTTCAGTCTACATTTATGCTCCAATATCATGAATGAATTATGTGAATTTTCTATTTTGAGGTTCATCCAGATCATGTAAAATGACAGATAATCATAATTTGTAATATCAGCATGTTACAATTTTGTATTACAAATATTACAATATTCATGGGATGTTCATTTGGCTTGCATTCATAGAAATTACGAAGACAGCCTCACGTTGTGCAGACCTACGTGGCATTTACTGATGAAGCAATGCAACGTAGCGATACATGAAATATAAGTCGATTTAGTTACTTTGTCCCTAGAAGCAAAGAAGCAGCAAATATCACATTTGACGAACATCGCTACAGTGCAGTGGTTCAATTTCGTTCCTGTTGAAGGTCTCTTTCGCTTTTCACGAACAACAACGTGATCGAGATCGACCAATATGGATGTATCCTAACGATAAAGATAATGATGGTGTCGGTACGTCGTCTGTCTGTACATCTCTCTCTCCCTCACTAAAGGAGATAAATTCCTCTCAAAAAACGAGTATCATGGAAAATAAAATGGAAAAAGTTGCCGTGTGAGTAGTGAGTGGTACTAAACTGTACAGCTCTGAAAAACTCGTCGTAGGAGTTCTGTTCACTTCATATATAGCAAAGTTCACATCGTCGTCCCCAAAGCATTCGTTCCCTTTTCTTTCCTTTCTACACACAATTTTCCATAGAATAGTGGATATAATGGCAATATCTGGTAGAGTTGGCAGCTTCAGCTTCTGTGGTTATACTGTACTGGCGCTGTGTATTCGTTCTTCTTCGTAGAGCTTCATAATATTCTTGCTTGCCTTCATTTCCATCCTCCTCCTCGCCGCCACCACCACCATCTTTCTTCATCATCATCACAACAGTTTGAAACGAACTGTACACGAGTTACATGAAGGTATACCTACATAAGTTGACGTCGTCTGCAGCAGCAGCACCACCGCCAGCAGAGCTATAAACTAACGTCCTTTTTGTTCGATGATGAAAAAGAAGGAGAGTACCTGGTGCAGCATTTTATTCCACGTAAATATCTCGATGTGGAAACTAGTCTTCGCCTGCTTCGCCGTCACCGTCATTATAGTGTTATATCTGTAACTCTGTAGAGAAATACACCAGAGAGCTTATTACCAAGTATATATGCCTTGCATAGTTTTATACCAATAAACAACACAAATGTTTTCTGCTTCTATCCCTATGAGCCACATCCTGATCGTCGCATCGAATGACGGTGCATGATTTCCACCACTATATAAGAAAGGCACATATTATTATAGCGTATGAGTATTTTCCTGTGAGAAGATATATACAGACATTTAAGTATTTATATATCATCATGTATTTATGTAGGCATGTATATAGTGAGTCAGGGGGAACTTGGGAAAATAGTGGCTGGCACACCATACACTATTCTTTGTCTCCCTCCCAAGCCCCTCTTCAGTACACACAGCGAGACAGAAGCCTGCATAGTCGTTCACGTACTTGTCCTCAGTCAGATATTCAGCCAGCAAACTGAAAATTCTGTTGCTGCCATTAGTTCGTTTATGCAGTCTTAGGGCTATGTTTGTGCAGAAGGCCAAATATTATATTTAATCCGTATGCCATGCAGCAGCGCAGCAAAAAACAAGGTTGTTGCCTATTTCTTCTTATACTTTTGTGCCTGTTTGCTCCACACGTTCATTTGTTCGGCTTTTTCTTTTCATTCTCCTCTCCTATCGCTATCTCATGCTGTGCCCATATTATTATATACAGAATTGCTGTATATAATGTGTACCTTAATAATGCTGTGAAACGAGAATAGAGAAAAATGAAGCAACCATCATCGTCGTCATCAGCATCATCAAAGTTTTCCGTCCGTCCGTCGTACCATGTACACCAGCAGTTCTTTTTGCTTTTAATGCTATCGCTGCTGCTGCTGCATATCACACAAGTTTGGTTCATTTCATGTCATGTCAGCATTCCCCATCACCAGCAAAAAGCACTCAACTTCAACTTTGCTTCTCATCATCATCGCTGCTTGCTCGTCGTCATTGGACTTGTTGTACTGTACACTCACATTTTGAGCTGTTTTTATTTCAACAAAATATCCAAGTAAAACTGAACTAACAACTTCAGAACATTTTTATTTTTCCCATACGAACATGAACTCATCCTAAGACGAAGTGAACTTAATGCATGCTACACGCTAGCTTTACATTGTAATATTTGTTCAGCTTAAAACATCAGATACACCTATTCACCACAGCAGCAGCGCGATGCAATGTTTGCTCGTTTGTTAGAGTCCCTAAGCTTAAAAAATGTTACTAAAGCTAAAAGACTAAGCTTCTCTAAAAAGGCCATATGCTTTTATCTGTTCAGGCATGCATTTAACATAGCTTTTTAGCGTGTCATTTTCCTGTCTGTCATTTTTTATTATGAAATGTACTGTACTGTTTTTCTCTGGCTCAAAAAAGAATGTCTCAATGTTGTCTGATGTGTGAGTACGCCTTTTCAAATGATGAAAATGGACATTATTTCATACAATAATGAAAGCTTCAGAGTTACATACCTGTTAGTTTTTACAGACAATCAAATATCTAAAAAAATAAAAATTTTGTCAGGCACATGCTAAAATATGCAGAAATGAACAAAGAAATTTACTCTTCTCGCTTGATAGCATAATATATACGAAAAATTGCATGCACGCTTACATTTATTCTAATGTGAGATTTTGCGATGCGCTCCGTTTTATTACGTCTGCATGAGAAATCATGAAGGTGCACAGAAATGGCAAAACAAGCCAGTAAAGCTGCTATATGTCGCGTTTCTCATGATTTTCATGCATTTTATCACATCCTATTTTCATAGGCGTTACTACTGCTTTCCTCTCTCAGCGCTCAATAAAACTAAAAAAGCAACAAAGTACGATGCAATGAAAAAAGCTTTTGCTTTTGAGCACTACATACATTCATAATGAAAAGGATAGGCATGCATCAACTTAAGTCAAAAACAACACGGAAGAAGGTTTTACGAGATGAAGTGATGGTGATTGTCAACAACACATGAGGTTGATGGTTGTTGTAACCGTATACATTACACATGCCTACATAATATAAGCATTAGTTTAAAAATACTACTACTGCAAACTAGTTAACAAGTACACGTTCGTCGTCCTTTTGTAAGTCAAAAGGAAAACATGATGATCAGCAGAGGAGCGAATGCTATAGATGCAAGAACACGAAAGCGGAAGGAAATCAACAAAACAACTTTAACACATGAGCATATTATCATCATCATCAGCATATAATCATAAAAGGGCAATAATAACAGCACTTGTGCAATGCTGTTTTACAATAAGAGCTAGAGGCTTAGTCAGGGAGCAACAACTGCTACTACTACCACAGCACCAAGAGATGATAGTAGTAAATGAGGATTCAAAAGTAATCTCTTTCATGATTATTATATGACGACGACGGGGATGATGGTGATGGGCGTAGTAAAAATATGTGTGTACGGACATTATAGAAGAACGTACCAGTACCAGTAAGTACTAACTCTACATGTTTTAGTTGTTTTGATGTGAGTAGAAGACAAGTGCTCCTTGAACTGTGTGCGCATTGTGTTTTGCTTAAGAAAGATAGAAAAATGAAATTGTAAAAGAGAAAAAAAGATAAATACTATCTTCAGTCGAAATCTTGAATCTTGACAGACAAGACCTAGGAAAGAGAAGGGAGAAAGAGATTGAATCCAAAAAAAATCTAAAATCTCCTAACCAAGGCAGACATCTTCGTGCATTTATTATATAGCCGCAAAGTATCATCATCATCGTCAGACAGCATTCAAAGGTGGAAAGGAGAATAATCATTCTTTGTTGCTTTACTTCTACGTAATCATGAATCTCAATCAAGTCGACGCAATAAGCAACAGCCAGCAGCAGTAACAAAACAGCATAAATTCTAAGAAGTGCTACAATACATAAAGCTATGAGTGCTCTGTACAATGCTCTTTTGCTTGCTGGCTTAGAAAAATTTGTCTTAGGATCTTTGAGGCAAGCCAAATCGCGTAATATGCATGCATCCTACATAACGTCTCGAGTAAAATGTACTGCACATAATTTTCTTTTGTAGCAACAGTGAATATTAAAGCAACATCTTTTGCATCCCGAGGTTCCCATATTATGCTGTAAACAGTAAACGTAGTAGTTGTTAGCCATAGGAGTATATAAAAATTTAAATTAGTGGAAAACACGCATGCATGCATCATCGTGATCATCATCATCTTCACTCTTCATGAAGGTATGCATAATATGTGGTGGTGGTCAAAGCCATATATACTCTTAAAGCTTTCTGAACAGATACGGATTAAGGAGGAGAAGTGAAAAGATGCAGGATTTCATACATACAACACACAGCATACCAAAAATACCAACTTGTTTGCTTCTCCTTCACTGACTGACAATATTATATTATGTACTTTAGCCTTCAGGCATTTATTCTCTTATTCTCATCATCATCATTCACAATCATAATCATGAAGATTATGACGATGATTGTGGCTCTGCGGTTGGAGAGCTGAGTAGTATAACTTTGCTGTGCACTGACTGCCACTACTACTACTACCTCTTTGAGTAATCGTTGAAGCCAACAGACCTGACTGTGTGTCTGTATGAGTGTAGAAAATAAGAGAAGCAATAAAAAGCCCAATATCACAGTGTAATACAATGAATGATTCACTGCAGAGATAGTGAGACTTTTATTCACATAAACACATTTTATGTTCAGATGGAATGGTTGACTAACTAATTTAACCAGTCACACATACATACCCACATCACATCCTACATGCATGTTATATACCACTCATCATCATCATCATCCACAACAGCAGCAGCAGAAAAATGAGTGAAATAAGCTGGTTTGTTTGTAACTCTCAAGCTATATAGCTTTATGATAATATATGAGCAAATAGACCTTTGTTGTGGCTGCGGTAAAAGTTTTTTTTACTGTGAGAAATAATGAGAATCAGATCTGTTGATTGAACTGATGAGAAAAGATTTTCGCTTGGGTTGTCTCTCTCTCTCCTGCTTTCATGTAAGTGTTAACTATACTGACATTGGCTGGTCTGAAAAAAAATTGCGAGATTGCTGTAAGCTGCATTTATACTGCAAAGTATTGGAAAGCAACAACTGTTGCTCTTCAAAAACTACTTATCAGACATTGTACGTGGATAGTTCATTTATTTTCTCTTTACAGGATTCCTTTTCGTAATGCATGTTATTTTCTCTCCGCTGTCCGATCAACTTGTTCATTACAGTCCCATTCATGTCATGCGCATATGCGTGTATATGAATACTTTTCTCTTTTATCATGTTTTCTTAACCGATGCGGCAGATTAAAAGAGATAAGGAAAAAGGAAACAGAAGAAAGCAACACAAAGGGCATCCCCAAATATAACGAAGAAAATTAAAAGTAAA
>JAHZMV010003146.1:0-10918 GCA_027743765.1 Coecobrya sp. COE2 | reverse complement strand
GACATCTAAAATTTGATGTCAGTTAGGCATCAGAAAGTGTGCCATATCGATGGAAAATCGACAGAACTTACAAGTTATCGAATCGACGTTGTTTCGATGAAAAAAAGGTTTGTTGGGGTAGGTAGTAGGTACCATTGCTATTACCTGTATTAGACCATAGATCACGAATTATTATAGCTTTCAATTGCAACTTTCCCTTTCTATACCACCCCAGTACAAGAGACAGTCTATATATTTTAAATTTTCGGATTAGCGCTTTCACTCATGTTGCAATAGTTTTGAGGATCGGGTGGTTTGTTGGTACTCCTGAAATGATGGCATGTCATGGTTCCTCTTCACATCCTATCATTCCTGTAGGAATGTGCATTGCTCACAGAAAACTTTCCCGTATTTTGACACTACTGCCAACCGGGAATTTAATTTTTTGTAATATACTTTGAATGAAAAAACTTTGTGATGCATAAACGAAATGATGAAATAAAAAGAAAAAAGTCCTTATTTGTCTATTTGACGTGCCCTCTCTCAGTTCACTCTAGGCTGCAATGCATTGTATTAAATACCCTCTGGCTCCAACAAACCATCATCCCTGAATACGATATCGACCATCTGCTGTCAAAATGTCAAAACTTTGTTTAGAACTTTACATCCATCCCGGCGGATCCCATACCCAAGAAAGCAAGACGTATCTTTTACATATACCAGCTTTTCATACATACAGTTGTTTGACTCGCAACTGTAAGCATCTTTCGGCATTATTTTTCCTCTTTGTTGTAATGTTAGCGGTGTAAAGGACGCTTTCCTTTCGCCTTCTCTTTCCCTAACTACTCAATTAACGCTGCAACGGAACGCCAGACTCCAGTGTTCTTTACTGCTGTTTCGATGACCTCAATCTCATTAACTAACTCTTATGCCATATGCCACGTCACACGATCTGATGCCAATAAGGACCACTCAAGAGGAGAATTCCGTGACTGTTCACCAGCTCTGCCAAGGAGAGATTACTTTATTTTTCCTTTAACACATAGTTAAACATAATCTCTCATTTTTACCCAAGCTTCTTCAATTTCGCCGCTTTTCTTACTGGTTTGTCTCTCTCAACCTAGAGAGAGACAACTCCTACANNNNTTTGTCTCTCTAAACCTAGAGAGAGCCAACTCCTACAGCGGGTATATCAACATCAGCAGCAAAATAAACTCCTTTATAGAAAAATATTCACGGTTACGAGTAAAACGTCTGTATCTTTTCACAAAGCACGTTTTCGGCTACTTCATATTTTTATTATACAGTATTAATATTCAGGTAAGTGGAAGTATTGAATTACGTAACTCTAAAAATGTAGTAACACTAGCCGTGCACGTGTGTTTCCTTGAAACTTCGGACATATTTGCAACTGCCATTATTATATCATATTTTTATCTTGTATTACCGGTAATGTAGTAGCTCTCGGTTCGGTAGCCAAACTTAAATTCGATGGTGCATACTTGTCTTGACGTTTATTTATAACTTCCTTATCATAAAAAACTTTTGATTATGACATTTGATGCGCATGAATTCATCCTATCAACCTATCAACTTTCAAAAATGTTAAAACAGTTTTTTACATGAAGGTTTCCAAAGATTACGCCTCTGTGTTGTATGTATTTGTCTCTGAATTTTGCAACCGTAGCACTGACTTGACTTGGGCATGTTTATCCGTTTCTGTGCATTGTACTTAATTGACTATTAGTCTGATCTACACTTCTGCATTCAGGTTTCTTGAATCATGATTTTAATCCGAATAGGTCAAACGCACCCCTTATAGGTCAGTGACCACGACCAGTGATGGAGGAAGACCGTTTTAATACAACTATGTCATGTAAATGATTGCTCTAATTTGTCAATAATGATTTATGTGACTACTTCTACATTCTTACATAACGAAACCAATCAAAGACATTTAAAATAACATTTTTATTTAGTTTTATCCTGAGAGTATTTAAATAAAACTTCTAATTTGTGTTTATACACTCTGGCTTCATAAATTCAGTATATAGGTATGCTTTATGTCTTAAAGCTCCCTACTTTATTAATGGAGCTTGAAAGTAAATATTCCATTGATTCATTATTCCATTTACCATGTAAAAGTAAAACTCTTTGGCATAAAACAGATTTTTTGACATTTAAAGTGGGTATTTTTTTTATAAATATTAGTTAGCCATTTACTCCATAATCAAAATAATAAGTGTTACAAAACACGAATAAATTAAGATATAGAAATTATTCAATCTTACTATCTATCCACGCATCTGATACGAGGAACCGAAGCTGTGATCAGTCGACTTTATTCTATTAAATAGAGAGGCTCTATTTAATATAAATTCCATTGAGATGTTCATTATCATGAATAGTACATACAACCCTCACTCATGTCTCTTTTCATCGCGACTGTACATAGAAAGAAAGACACATAACGGGACAGAGAGCAACTTTTCGGCTCACTCCATTTTCCCATGAACACTAAAATCCAATATTACTTTAGCCTGAGGCACCTCGCTGAGGTTCTCAATCTCAGTGAAAGCATTTAGCTGCATTAAACAGTTTGAAAGTTATACTGGATGTTACATCTACAACTCCCACGTAAGTCTGAGAGAGTGAAAGGAATAGAAACACGCTCAGATAAACTCTTCCATGTCCCTCTCATTTTTCGAGATTATATCCATCGCTATCTATTTTTATATCATGAAAATCCTCTCGACAGTTAGTAAAAGTACTACAATTTGCATTCCACTATTCATATTATTATTTAATATTACGGAATGCCTTTCCGTGCCTCCTAACTTGGCATTATATCCACCTCTCGTCTTCACAGCGCTCATCAGCAGACTTTTTTCCATCATTTTGGAAAATAACAGTTAAAGCAACTGAGCGAGTGAGATAGAGCGACGACTTACTAAGATTGTTGAGTAGACCATTGCCATCGAGGCAAGTTGGATGAAAGTTGAAACGTAAACAAATAGGCTATGAGACAGGATAAATGTTCAATGTTGCTAGACAGCAAGAGAAACTAGTCAAAAAGACAAAGATTGAATTGTTTTGCTTGAGAAACAAAGTCGGGAAAAGTTGAGGATTTAAAGATTAGCCTCGAAGATATATTATTCTACTACTCATACACTTTACTATAACCTAAAGGGAAAGTGTAGATGTATACATACATACACACGCTTGTTATAAAAATAAATGTGAAAGTACCCGTTCACCAGTTGGAGACTCATATTAGCCAAGTGCATGCGTGCGTACAATATACAAAATAAATGTACCTATGACCTACGTACATATCTATGTATACATTTACAATTATGTTTCCATAATTTCCCTTACATTTTATGCACCAGTACCATTGTCTTTATATGCTTTCTCCAAGGAGGTACTTTTCAACTTTCTTTTCTTTGAAACCACTATTCTTCGGGAAACTACTCCTACACACACATAAGTATAATGTTAATTTCAGGGACTGATGTTGATGTCTTTTTCTATGAATGCAACATCGTACTATACTACTTACTTCAGTGAAATCTGCTTAAAAATCTAAGCAAACGTATACATTTGAGTACAATACCTAATGGACTAGCTGAAGAAGTAATGGAAAATAAAGAATGCACTTTCCTCGCTTCTCTGTAGAATTTCACTGTGTAGCTTGTACGTATTACCTAATCCACCAGGCTTATGTAATACCAGTGGTACGTGAAATGTGAGCTATGTGGACCTAGCGTGGAGTCATGAGACACCGTTCGCTTACTTTACTGCTTGTTAGCTAATGTGTCTAGCAGCTTATATACAAGCTGCTGTCATACAATACAATCAGTACAAAACTTTAGTAGTCCGGCGATGAATATGGCTTGGTGATAGCAATGAAACCGAAACCCTCTTTTTATTGTCTATTTATGCAACCTTCCCACTATCTCGTGCCTAAATGTGACCCTGTAAACATTTTTCTCATTTAGGCTGACTGTGATGGACTCTAGACATTAAATAGAAGTGATGGGATAACTGAGAAACCCGCATTTTCATCCTATTGAGCATTTTATGATACCAGACTGATATGATTTATTGAAGAGAAAGTCTTTTTACTTGTTTGCATATACACAACAAAATAACAAACTTTTGTGTTGTTAAAGTTAAGAACAATATTTTTATATTCATATTGCTTGAAGCAGAAACTATCAAAATACTTAATCCATCACAACATTATCCTAGTTATTATTCAATATGTGCATCCTTAATTTCTGATTATTTTCCAGCAGTTTGCACAATAAAAAGTGGCACCATAAATTTTCAGCTTTCAGTCAAAGGAATAAAGTTTACTAAATATGTCAAACTTTTGTAAAAGTTGCCATATAGTTGGAATTTATTATTATTATTAGTCATAATGGGTATAGGTTCAAATATATGACACTGACGAGCATAGATAGGTAAACGTGCAACTGTCTCAATACCATTACAGAAGCCAAGAAAAGTAATATTTTCTTCATCGTCGAGTGCATAATAGAAATAGTAGAAAGTACACTGATTTGAGAGTAAGAGGCGTATATTATATGTACAAAAGCATCAGTATCACAGTTTGCGTAACTCAACTGAGACGAGAAAAAATATGTATGAAGGTTCATTAGAAATGACTGACTGTGCAAGTTTATTCTCAGTTACGTAGACCAATGCTGTTTTAGAAAAGAAGGCAATAAAGTTCTAGGGTAAGTATGAGATATTGAGTTAATCCTGAACAAACAACCAAAAAGGAAAATGTATTAAACATAATCCCTGGAGATTTTGTTATTTCCCTGGAGGATGTCCATGCCCCTGCCCCATGTCTGTATGATGTACGGACCAACGGACTTCCTCAACTACGTTTACTTACTTACTATACATATATTACTTGCCTAGAAATATGGCCAGTTATACTAACATAACTTTACAGCTTGAGCCTGTAGTACAAAACTCAGTAAGGATAATAGTGAACACGAGAAGGAATTATCAGTGGAACTCATTCGACATTTGTATTCTTTAAATTCTACTAATAGCAGTATTATTTCCCTTTTTTATATCAAGACAAAGATTTCTTAGATTACGAAACCAGAGATATAAAAATACAGATATAGTTCCCAAGAAAAAACTGCTGAATATTTAGAAAAATGGGAATTTCGAGGGAACATCATCATCCTTAGTACTCTATTAAAATACATAATACCTTATTCTTGCAAGATATTTGATGAACAATAGCAATGTCAGACAAATAGTTGTATTGGAATGACGTGAAGATAAAAATCTATACTTAACAGAAAAGTCAAAGAAAGTCGTATGATTTAAAAATATTAACTATATGATGTAATTTGTTTCTCAACCTCAATCAAAGAGAGCATCAACTTTTTTACCAATAGAACCACCGTGGTTCAACCACGTGTTTTTGCATTTTTGCGTTTAGAGTTAACTTTGTTTACTTCTGTTTCCGGTACAGTGATAAACAAACATATGTAATCATATTTACTGGATATTGTGTAACCGCCTTAGACTAATAAAATTATAATGTACAATATGG
Organism: Coecobrya sp. COE2; assembly: GCA_027743765.1. Lineage (NCBI taxonomy): Eukaryota > Metazoa > Arthropoda > Collembola > Entomobryomorpha > Entomobryidae > Coecobrya > Coecobrya sp. COE2. The sequence goes on along the minus strand of JAHZMV010003146.1, from coordinate 5,352 downwards.
CAAAAGGTGAGTGATGTAAATGGAATGTATGGATTTTACAAAAGTTATGTTTTACGATCAGAAATAAAGTTTATAAGGGGTTATTAAAGAGTCATATAGCAACTTAAGTCAAGTCATGCCATCATAAGCACGACTTGATTCTTTCGTCTTTTTCTCATCTCTCTCTCTCTTCACTTTAGTAGGCCTTGTGCATTATCTTGCTTGAATGATGGCTGTGAAGGAAATAGGAGTTGGTAGCGCAGGAAGTCCCAGAGCCTAAAAACAAAAGAAAAAGAGTGACGAGAAACGGATGACAGAACGAAGAGGTCTTCTCCTTGAGAACCATAATATGGCAAACGGAAGTACGAGGAAGACGACAGTGGTATATTATTATAAATGCACTTTGCACAGCTCGGGAGAAGAAAGTAAGTAACATTGACAGGGCGACATCTGAGAATTAAGGTTGTTGAATAGAATAAGATGTAGAACGAATGAACTATATTTATGCATGTATATAAATATGTATACTCCTCAGCACCGTCTGTTTGTAATATAAAGGAATGAGGATTGTGGAGAGAAAAGGGAAACTTTTGAGAGAGTCGTACTATTTTGGTTTGGATGTCATATCTTCCACTAAACCTACGGAAAATTGCATAGTAGTATCCAAAACACATAAATATATTTATCCCTGCAATTGAATCTATCGCCCGATATTCATTGTGTGATCGGTTTTACCTATGTTTGTTTGTGACAACTGCGCCAGCTAATACACATGCTTAGGATAATAATTTTTATAGCGACAATGGATCTGGAAAATGATATAAGATATGATATACCGTACGTGAGTGAAACACCAACGACTGCATACTGCATCTCCACTCATTGTCAACAGAAAGCTGACAAAATGCTACACTTGATAAGTTACATAAACTTACCAGAGTTCATTCTTCTTGCTTGGTAAACAGTTTTCTATCAGGAGTGAGTAGCTATTTGGGGTTCAAGGAGAAAGGAGGAAACGGGCTTTGCGTTTATTTCCAAGCAGTCACAACCACTAAGACACAAAGAAGAAAAGATTTCTTTTGATGATTCTACCACCTGTCACTTCATCTTTGCAGCTTCCGTTTCGTCCAATAGGGAGCTGGATCCTTTTTGTCTTTTGCTGGCTTGTTATATGTGACGGCCGACTGCTTCGCACACTCTGTATATTACACTGACGACTGGGCTTGGCTTTGTGTTGAGCTAATCCTCAGGGAAGGGAAAAAGCAAAAAATGAACGTATGCATGCGTGCGTGCAAGGGTTTGGATGAATGCTTCCTCCAGCCTTTTCGGGTTAAATCTCAAATTTACAATTGAAAATATTATATTATATTGTTATACATATTCTGATATTACATCATATTATATTATTATTCTATTTACAGCTTTTAGAACACTCACATCACATTACATAGTATTCTTCATTCTAGTCTCAAGTTTCATCCCTTTCCTTCTTCTTGTCTTCTTTTCTCCCTCGCTCATATTTTTCGCTTGCTTTCGTATTTCCTGAGGAGATAAAGTTCCCTTTGTCTTTCACCAATCATATTACGAGCATCCCATGAGACAACGAGAGACGACTGTGAAAAGTATGCAAGCATACATATTCATAATATACATCCTCCGAGTCTTAAATCATATTATCAACTTCATTATTCAGGATATGTATAATATTTTGAAACGTAAGAAATTCAAAGAAGAGGCATTATGCCAGCGCCAGCCAGTGTTGCCAGCAATACTAAAAAATGCTAAAGCCATCATCATGAAAGACTGGAGAATGTATAATGCTTACATTTGCGTACCTATATTTCTTTATGCCTTTTGAAGTCAGCGAGAAAGACAATCTCTTTAAGAACAGAAATCCGCTGATTTTGCAACTTGTGTGCATACACACTTTTACACGCTGAAGCTTGAATTATAATATTTTTGTGAATAGATAAATGCTCAGTTGGTTTATTGCCGCCGTCAACTTGGTTATCACACAGAATACATTTGAAATAAGCTGTGGAAAAGCTCATGTTAGATCTACATATATGAAACGACACAGGTTATATACCTACATACATATGTATACCTTCAGTACCAGTGTTTTATGAGTGTTATGCCGGTTAAAAGAGAATACTTTGAAAGGATACTTTTTCATAGGAAATTTTTTTCCTTCTGGATCAAACCATTTTTCATGGAACTCTTGTTTCATTTCCCCACCTTTTCACTTTCAATGAATTAAAGCCTTCGAGAGATGGTGGCGATGGCAAGAGTCCTGACTGTTCCAGAAATGGTTTTTTATCCGTTGTTTGGAAGACCTGGATTCAGATGGATGCGTGGGCATTTCTTTCTACAGAGATCAACTTCCATGAACTAGAAGTTTAGTTAACTCGTAAAAAGTCAACCTTGGTGCAACTAACTTCGTTGATATATGTACCAAGAACTGCTTGTCCACGTTGGCAATTCCAAGAAGTTAAACGAAAAAGCAATATATTATCTGCATGCCATCTGAATATCTATTCCAATAATGGCGAACTTTAGCAGTAAAAATTAATAACAACAGCTTGCGAAACAAGTGCTCGCTAAACAATTTAATTATTCTCTACATTCCGCTTTCCATTTTCCAAGAAAAAACCTATTATCCTTCATTTTATGTTGCATTGAATTTTATGCATTTTATGAATTGAATTCCGCCTCCACATGATTCCCATTTTACCTGTGCCTAAAAATATAGACGCCTACTACTTACTTTAGCTTGAGATGGAATATGAAAGGAAAGTATTCTTGAACAATATATATTTAGTATATTTTATAGAAATAATGGCATCTAAAACCATATGAGTTTCTAAAAATAAGTAAAACGATATCTCAAATTGCTTTCGCCCACGCTATTCTACATGATGAGAATACCGTCTCGATACAGGACTGGAGGCGCCAGCTAACTGCATAGTGGTAAACTGGAGAAAGTTATCTTTGTTCCAATACGTTACACAGAACAAGTACAAGCAGAAGATCAGAGTTTCAACCATCAGAGTGAGCTTAGATATATACTAATCTGTAAAGAGTACATTTCGCCAAAGTTGTTTCTACCCTAATGCTATTACTTTTATGTTTGTGATGCGTAATAAGATTAATTTTCATTTTCAATAGTTAATTATCAATTTTTGCAAAACCTTAAGAGTGTGATGTACGGAATGATTTAATAAAATAAAAATTAAACTTGTTTGAAGAGGAAGTGCTACTTTTTATTGCTGCAATACAATGACTAATTAATGGAACACATAATAATAGTTTAAGAATTTTGAAATTTTGACAACATGACAAGATTTTTTCATAAGGTTTGATTTTTGCAAAAAGTATTGTGGAAAAGCGGTGTCCAGGTTTGCTTTTAGAATCGTAAGAATTTCAGCACAATGTCTTTGCCATGCGTTCTGGAAGGTTTCCAGCGCAAATCATGACCTGAGCGACCTCCTTGTGTGCACGGACTGCTTTTTTGTATGCATGCATAATCATCAACGCGGTTTCCTGCTCTGCGAACTGGATTTTGCAGTCACCAGACTCAAGAAAGGTATCAACTTCTGACTTGAGGTCCTTCCTGAAGTCTTCAATAACTTGTTGATACTGTTCCACCATTTCGTGGTCACTGGAAACGCAATCCATTCGGGCTTTGAGATTGAGTAGCTCTCGCTCAGCGCAGGTGAGGCTTTCTTCAGCAGTTACTAGCAGAGGGTTGCAGGAAGTAAACTTGCAATTTTTTCCATTTTCAATTACTTCTCGTAATCGACACAGGAGTTCCCATGCACATTGGCCTTTTTGAAGAGCATCCTTTACCTTCTCGCAACGTTCCTTTGCAATTTTATAGACACAACACCAAGTCTCTTCATATTGAGGGGGTTCCAATTCATCAGCATCGATAACACAGTATCCCTGGTTCAAGAACTCCTTCATGATGACAATGGCGTCACAGTAGGCCTTCATAGCTGCTTCAGTGTACTCAATTGCTTTAGACTTGACATCTTTAAGAGCCTTCTCCAAATCCGCATTGGCTTTTATGATCAGTTCTTCTTCACAATCCATTTTCCTCAGGCATGCGCTGTCTTCGCATTTCTTGTCAACGCAGTCCTTTGCTGCACATGAAGCATGAAAAGTCTTCAGAACACCCTCAGTTCCAACGTTGTCATGATCCAAGACAGCTTTGCCTCCAAAACCAATGATAGCACCAACAGCAGCCGCCACTAACTTTGATGCGAAGGTCCAGGTGGATCCAGATCCTCCACTGGCAGAGTTTCCACTTCCATAGTGTACAAATCGTTTGCCAATCAACTTCATCTCGCCCATTTGAGGTCTTGTTGGGGTCTGTTGGTAAGAGGATCCAACTGTTGAAGATAAGGGGCGAAAGTTAAGAGAAAGGGCCGGCTTTGTAAAGTTTTCTCGCATTAAACAAGATCCACAGCCTTTCTTCAAGGCTGCGACAAAAGAGCGTCCTCCAATCATGGTTATAGCACAAACAAATTTCTGAAAAGCAAAGGTAAACATAGATTGTCAATCATTTAGCATACTTGATGAATTGCACTCAAATTTCAACATTTCCAATGTAAACTTACATAACTGTCCAAAGTGTCAAGGAAGGTTGTAAGTGAGGATTCAAAAAATAACTGATGCTTCTTTGAATCACAGGCGGTAATAAAAAATGCACGGGGGTAAGAAAATTTCTAAAGCGTAATTGACAAGTCAACAACAAGTTTCGTCAAGAATTTTAGGATAGCATAATATATCATCCACGTCTTGGCAACGGCACCGGCATAAGTTGCCATTAAAAATAGAGTTACCTACGTAATATACCACAGTGTCACCTTGCTTTGACCCAGTGTTACAAATAGACGCACCGGTCAGCGGTCCCCGTCATTCAAAGATCAGGATTTGGTTATTGGTACTGCGGAAATCATTTAAATTGCAATATTCTACAAAGATGAGTTTTATTGGATTGGATTATTATACCGTAATGAGCAATTTAATGTATGAGAGCCATAAGCAATTCAAGTAATACGAAATAGTGTAGAGTTTTTTTATGTGCGCGTTCGGTTTTTTATGAGATCTGTTGTAAATTCGGATGCAGGGTAAAGATTGTGTGACATTATCTGTGTAGAGAATGAAGATATATTTTCAAAATTAGCGAATTTTATAATGTAAGTACATATATTATTCAACCTACAGCTGGCAGACTCCACAACATTACAGGTGCAGATGAACCTGTTTTGAAAAGTAACTACGTAAATGAAAATAAAACAGGATTTGTAAGCAAATAAGAGTGCCCTTTTAAAATAATGTCTTTCGGGTCTTTTGTCCTTGTGAAAA
>JAHZMV010003145.1:0-21285 GCA_027743765.1 Coecobrya sp. COE2 | reverse complement strand
ACAAAACACAAGAGCACAGAGTTACCAGAAAGTATGCCGACACATTAAAAGATTTTTTCCAGTTTAGTAAAATATATTCAGAGTTCGGTGTTCAGACACAAATAGACTGAGACAAATAGTAGTAGGAGCAGGACAGTCAGACTTTAACTACAAAACAAAAAGTACCATTTCAAGGTAACATTCCCATACTAAGGGAAGGTTGCTATATTCGTATATATTATGTATATTTAGGCCCTGTACCTATGAATGGGAGAAGATGAGATCTTCATAAAATTACTCTTGAAATATTGTTAGTTTGACTCAAGTGAGAATATATGAGACATATTTTCTCATTTCCTTTAGCAAAGAAGATTCGAACTGTTGTGATGATCTGGCTGATATGCCATTTCGCCTTCAACAAACTCTTCTTTGTTTTTACCAAGCAAGTCATTTCCTATTGTAGGAAGTCGTATGTTTTCCTTTTAGGTGTTTGGTATGTTGGCTGTAAAGAATTATTGATACGAAAAGGTATTCGGTAAGCAGAATATTTTACGGTGGTCATGAATTTTCTAGAACAAACAAAAAATGGACGGGAGAAGTGTTATTCTTATTGTCGGAAACGTAGGTATGAGTACAAAAAGAATAAAAAACAACCTTATTGAACTTTGTTTTTGTTTACCTCATGTACCAAAAAGCAACCGGATTCGACTTTTCCTTATCCTATTTTAGACACCCTCTTAAAAGCCGTTGGTAATCTTACCAATTCAATTCACACTTCTTGTATTACAATTTCACTCAGTGAGATCATGATAGCAATGGAATAATCTGGTTTGATAAAAATTGTTACATTTCATGATCACACTGTGGAGAGCACTTCTGTGAATGACCTTCTCATGCAGTAGTCTACCGTACCAAGTAAAGAACATATATAACAAATGAGAAAGAATTCGATGGACTATTGCATTCAGTTCCATTCAATTCAATTCTCCGGTAACCTCCAAGTAAAGAGAGGTGAAAACACATTTTAGCACTTTTCACTTCAGCTTTATTCCTTTTGAAAGTCAGCACTGTGTGCAAGTTATAGATTTTGCTCCGCCATTTTTGTACTCGCATAAAGTAACAAAATAAGGAGAGGCCTTATTGTGCTTTGTTGCCATTTGAAGCACTCAGTGACTATAATATATTCAATGTTTTATATGAATTTGCCAGCAGAGAGTTGCGACTTTATTCATTCTGTTTAGAACCAATCTTTTTTAAAGCTACCCACGACAACTGCAAGACGGATTTTCTTATTTTCTGCTTTTCTCTGGCACAAATCAGACAGTAATTCTTTGATTTCCCATGAGTTTTTCTCGTTGCATTTTTGTTTGAACAAACCACAAATACAGCCCAAATTGAACAAATATTTTGGTAGCATCATTCGCCAAAAATCTTGCTTGTATGTATGCAGTATGTACCATAAATGTACTAAGGTCTAATCAGATTTCCAATAAAGACAGGGAAATCGTAATGGAACGGGAGTAACAAGTTCTCCGAATACATTCGCACACATGTACATATCACGAACTAGGTTTTCTACGTGTAAACTATAAGTGGAAATGTATAAAGCAAAGTAGAGATCGCAAATAGCCCTATTACGTTGGAGAAAACATTACATTTTGCAAATATAGGTGCATACATTTTGATTTTTACAAGACTTGGATTCTTCCGTTTAGCCTTATGAGAATCACAACTTTTTGTACAAAAAGAAAGAAGAGAACGAATCAAAAAGGCAGAGAAGAAAGTAAAGTAATGGAGTTGAATTCGCTACATAGAGTATGTGAATAAGCTGACATACATATAAAAGTGTACCCGGAAACACGGAACAAACATTTTCAATACTAGTTGACACGAATGAATTTTTATTTACAATTTACGATTGTATATACATTCTTTTGATGCAATTTTCCTGCCTGCTGCAGTTGGCATTTTTCGGTTTTCTCTGTCTGCTAAGCTTATTTAATTTGTAGATGAAACGTCGCGTTGTCCTTCTTGTTTACAATTATTTGAATGACAAAACAACATGGACCTCCTGTAGAGTTTTATCAACAGTAAAAGGTCTTGATTTCTCTGTAGAACATAAAGAAACTACAATAAAATTATACGTACATGTATATAAACGATATGTACATAATAATACTTCCTGTTGTTCAAAGTTTTACCAAGACTTATAGCGAATCAAACAAATTTTCTTTAATCAAATTAAGCCTTGTCTCCTATTTACCAATTTCTACTCCACCGATCACGCCTTCGCGCTACACCTAATTGGACAACGAAAAAGAAAGTTGTAATCGGTTTGAGGAAGGAGCATTTCCATAAGCGTGAAACGCCAAAAACACAGATAATGTTCTAGTTCTATCATTGTGTATACATAAAGGACTTTTCATTCCATCCCCCAACTTTCATTACAAGTCCCGGTTGGACCATTTATATTTAAATAAATAAACACCAGATTTAAAGATTTAAACACTCAGGTTCCACTGCGGTGTGGGTGTAGAAAGTAAAAAATGTTTCATTCATCTTCACTCTGTTTAAAGTTTTAGCAGCAAGGAGCGCATGGTTAATGTCCAGTCCAGCGATGACGTGAAGAAAGGTTAGGCATGAATGAATAAACTGTCTCGGCTTTGGCAGTTACGACTGGTGTACGTAAGGGTCTGTACATTATATATGTAAATTTAAGTTCACGTATTTTTTATTCCAACTTTTCATACCACGACTAGTTACCTCAAATTTTGGAGAAAACGTAGGGCTCTGATTTTGTATTTTTCACAGCATTTTAAACGATTCCAGCATCCGTTCCCTTTTGGTCGTGTCATGGCTGGAGAGTGTAAGCTCATTGCAAATGGAAAAGGAAAGTAAACAGATGCCTTGTTGCATACAAATGTGCACAAGAATAGCTGAATAAGGGGAAAAAGAGATAGACTCGTCTTTAATTTACTAAGGTCTATATTCAAAGTACGTTTAAGAATGTCATGCATACTATTTTTAAAATAGCATAATGTTAAAGCAATCGGATGCAGTGTCTGATTCTTGTGGGGGAAATGAATGAATGAACAAATACTACTACTGATCCAGGCTAACGAGTAAGATTCTATTACATGAATACAAATGAAGAGAAGATTGTTGCAGGCACATGGGCAAATCTGATATGCCACAAACTCTACTTCATTTCATGTATTATTATGTACGTATATATACTTTCTTTTTAATTTTATAAAGATACGATGATATCATATTTTAAAATAAATTTCTGAGCTAGACCATACACCACGTGTCGTATCTATATGTATGACATGTACAACAAATTGAATAGGTACATAGATATTTGGTTGCTGCTCCTTTAACTTTTTTTCAATTTCCCATGCTGGAATGCGTTTTCAATTTCATGCCAGTTTTCATACATGAACATAATCAAATACCATCATACATATTTGAACATAGTATGAGCCATCAATGAGCCTAATGTACTTTGGTGTACACTTGTCTAGCTTACTAGTATTGAAGCAATGAATCATATGAATCCCGATTGATGGGAAATAGTGCTTACACGATGTAGGATGTAGAAAGTAAATAGTTGAATTCAATATCTTACGTTAAAACTGGACTGGAACTCAATATTAAAATCAACCATAGAATCTATGCCTCCAAGGCAGTCTATAAGATCAAAATACGTAGGTACATTTCCATTACATGAAAATTGGGGAGATTTGAAACTACACAATTTTGTTTTAAGGTAAAAAGACATTTTATTTGTTCTAAGCTCAGATTTCACACTTTCTCGAAATTGTCCGTTAATAAAAATAGTTTATTATGTATGTGTAACGGCTTACCTAAGTTTGCATAAGGAACATCTAGAAGTTTTTACGTCATATTCAAAGAGTGTTGCTGCTTTATATTGCACCTATTACACTGGTATTATCGTCCCACGGGTCCAATGGTCGTGTTATAGACTAACGCCCACTCTGTAGCTCTGAGATTTCAATGTAATGCTTATCAGCCTACTTTATACTTACATTTACATTTTCTCCACCTGGTGGATTTTGTGGGAGTATAATGTGATATTTTATGCCTCCATTGATTCTGGATCTGGCTTGCCAGCCAACGCTCTGAACTTTCCAATATGTCAAATGAAATAAATAAAGTTTACATATTTTCAAATGGTGTAAGTACCTTTGAGGTTTTCGAAATGGGAGGCAGCACATTTACACCTCTCATGTGAGATTCCCTTTTCTTCATTCTCCTAATAACTTGTGACAACCCTATTGCCTCGTGGTGTAAAAATCTCTGCGTCAGCTTTGCTTGTAGGTGTGTCACGCAATTTTCTCCCGTAAAGAACTTTCTCTCCTACGTAGAATTAAAAGTGTACATGTTCAACATTTATCCGTTTGATTTGAAAAACTTAAAATGTAAATAATAAGAATGAACATAAAAACTCTTGGTTTTAAGGAAAAAAGTTTTTCAGTGAAGAAAGCTAAATAAATATATCCAAGTACAAAACTCTAGCATAGATCTATGATTTCCAAATACATGCAAAATCTCATCTTAAGTATTAATAAATATTTTTGGAAACGAAAATGTACAGTTGAATACAACGATTTTATTGCAGTAACCAATAAATGCATGTTCCAATGTTCAATTGCATGTATGATTCAATTGTATTGCTAGAATTGTATATTCTAACTTTTTTAATATAGGTATTTATGTGAACAATGATTTTTGCCATATTTGTTGTACGAGCAAGCTAAAAAACATGTTGTTTGTGTGCCATTTTGATGTGTTTTGTTCAACACAAGTTTTTATACATTAAGTATATACACTATTTAACGCGATCTCTGTGCTTGCAGTGGGCTGTGAACTGGTTATATTCGTTATCTAAATGTAAATAGCTGCCTGTCTTTATTCATACTTAACTCCATAATCAACGGTCCAGAACCGACACACGTTATTTATTCCAGAGTGAGTGGTTGAGAGCTTAAAAGTAGTGGTTTTAAACAATGCTAAAACCCCCGTCATTTCCTGCTCCCTTGCTCCAGTCAATATATATCAATACAAATCCTATTCGTGGAAGTAAGCATGAATGTATAATGCTTATCTTGGGAAAGGAAAAGAGACACGACATATGTACCTATTATTATTTGTTTATTATCAGTAGAGGTTTCCGCCATGAGTAAATGTAAACCCATTTTGGTTTTCTGTATACATCGCACTCCAGTGTAATTTTGGTTACTCAGTGTTTTTCCATCGTGCTTTCACTTTCTCTTTGATATATCATATTAATTCTGAATGGAAAGAGCATGGTGTTCGTGATAAGTATAGTAGCTTAAAATCCACTTTGGCGTTTGTTCTGAAGATCATGATGATTCTTTACATGGGCCTTGTTCTTTACAGGATATACATATTCTGTGCTTACCTATGCATTTAAACATATGTGAACTATCTCTCACAATATCCACTTTCACAGCTCAGAGCTTGTGTTTGTTGAGAAGTCGTTTTAAGTGACAAATTGGCTCCAACGGCAGACCACACGAAAGTGACATTTGGCTGATACCACCCAACAGAGGCTCCTTTAAGGAGACATGTTGTAATTGAAATAGACAATGGCCCAAAGTCTTACAGAGTAACGAATTATACCACCCCGCCCTGATGTTATCTACATATTATGCATGTATATAAACCAGCAATAAAGCCAAACCAAAACTAACAGTAAGAGTGAAGCATATTATGAAACAGCAGAGGTTGCTGAATTGTTCTTTTGGCAGAATGGGACAATATCATAATGCAAGGGTGTAGGTAAACACATACATAATGTGTGCACAATATTCTTCCCATCTTGTAACAACGTTGGTGTAAGATGAATGTGAAAGCGGAAAGATATAAACACAGAAAACAAACACACGCCAAGCATGAATACAAATATGCCAAAGAAAGGTTCTCAGACTGTCTGATACGATATATGTAGGTTGTGTATTATGTAGGTTGCAGCATTTGTTTCTTTTTTGTTTCAAGATGTGCTACTACAACTACCAGTAGTGTGTGGCTATGGGCCCTGTTCTGGACACTTTTTGTCTCTCGTTGCTCCACAGTTGATTAATTTCACAGGCAGTTCTCTAATGTACAAACAAGGGTAGTCATTTCGTGACAAAAGTCATTGTAATTTTGGACCATATTGCATTGTCTTCTCTACAATTGTATTTTGTTATCTAGCCATAAATGGCAAACAGTAATAATATCTTTACTGTTCCAACTACGCAAAATGCTCTTAGATTATTGTAATGCTAAAAATACATGAAACATTATCTGTTTTATGAATTGCGGGCTTTATCCAGAAATAATATTATGTGGTCTTGATTCATATATTAAGATACCAATCTCATAACGGAATAAAGACGATTATGGCGGAAAGGGTATAGCATTTTACTCGGAATATGAATCCTTTTTCATAACTCATAAATGTCAAAAAAGAGTCATTTAATCAAATACACGTAAATGTACAATGTAGATTGTAGATGTAGACACGACGAAATAGAATAGAATTTGTAAAATGCCTTGAGAAAGGTGGCGTGAAGAAAGTAGAACTTTGATGTTGTTAAGCTAAGCTTCAATTTCATCGAGATGCAACAAACCATAATGTTATCATAGAGACGTTGCAAAGACTTTTTGTGCCAGAGGAGTGGAAAGAAAAAGGATGAAGATTAAAGTTACACGTCTTGAGACGTTAATGGGCATGTGAAGAAATGAAAACGACTTTGGGAAAGCAACATTACACTACACACAAACTGATATTGAGAGAAGTACAAGTGTTATTCAACTCAACCACGCTGTTGTAGATTTCATTGTTCGTCATGAAAAGTGACTGAGATTCCCAAAGGAGTGACGCGGAGGTTTGGCCCTTCTCTCTTTGTTTTTTTTGCTGACAAGAGATTGTTCCCATAACTGTACTATGTTGTCTGTATTGTCAGAATGCAATCAGGATCATGTTCCAAAAACTGAAAGGTATTTCTCTGATTGGAATCCCCTAAAGGGTAGCTACACCAGCAACTCCCAAAAATCAAAATGTCATTCCAAGATTCCGCCGTGTTACTTTTGGTTTCCTTGTTTTCTCCTTCATTTTAAGACGATCACATTATATAAATCATGATGCTTTCACCTGAGCTCAACATAATCTTTTACATATATACAGTGTGAGAGGTGATGTCATTCACTCATTCCAATTGAAATGAAAGTGCTCTTGGCAGCTCATCATGTCAATTTGAGTTCACAACAGCTAATTTAACGATCGCTAGTTTATTGCAAATTTTAAAAAAGTTATAATTTTAGAAGCACGTAAGCAAGAATTAGAATGGAAATGACGCATATGTTGCATAACTTATTTATTTTCAGCTCAGCCCATCATTTATCGTTTTCATACGTAAATAAACGTAGTCATAAACATTTTATGTAACATCATCATAGGTTAAAATTAAGTGCAAGTAAATAATGTACAACGATCTATTATTAACAATATTATTTGAATCTATCACAATTACGTCAGCATCTTCGTATAATTGACAAAAGTGGCTATAATTACATTATGTCAGTTCTTCAATACAATTATCATGTTTACGAACTAACTAAAGCTGTATTTTGATATTTCAGGTGGAATTTGCGTAGTTTGAAAGGGTTTCTACTTTATAAAGATTCCTTTCCGTCATCAGACGGTGAGCGTTGGAGCGTGTACTCAAGGACAACGTTCAAAAATGAAGGCCACACCTTTACTTGACATTTTCCTCCTTTTTCTTGTGTCTTGTCCTTCCATGTGGATCTACGTAGATGGAGAAAAGGTTACCGCTTCATCAGGAGCTGCTAATGCACCCATCATTGTGAATAGGAAAACTGGATCTTCATCTTTAGAATTCCACCAAACCCATCACCACCATCAACATAATCATGCCCAAGCACTTGCAATGTCCTTGTCCACAAAGTCGTCAACAAAGGCTCCGCCGTACTTGCAGGACCATCCACAATGGATGCTTCATAGAAAGAATGGCGGTGATGATATTGATGAAGACAGCGGCAATTACATTTTTGGGAACAAAAACGCCAATACCAACAGCAATTTTAACATGGACTTAATGAGCGATATGACTTTGATGAGTGGCAGAAACGATTCATTGGAGGGTTCTTATGGGGGATCTAATAATAGTGAAGCTAATGGGACGGAAATGTACGAGATGGATGAGGAAGTTGTCGCGTTCGAAGCAAATATTCCATGGTGGCGTAAAATGATTTGGTCCATTTTATTTGGGGCAATGGTAGTTGTAGCTTGTACAGGAAATGTGACGGTGATTTGGATCGTTCTCGCACACAAGAGGATGAGAACAGTGACAAACTACCTACTTGTGAACTTGTCCATAGCTGATGCTATGTCCTCCACACTTAATGTCATTCCAAATTACAGCTACATGCTCACTGGACACTGGCCTTTTGGAGCACTATGTTAGCCAAGACATTTTATTTTTTACAGATGAATTAATTTTGGGGGAGATATAATATTACTATCTTTTAGATTAATTGTTTTAAGAATATGAATTACTGTTTTATTATATTTTTCTAGACTGCAGGATTGTGCAGTTTGTCTCGATGCTTTCTATCTGTGCGAGTGTTTTCTCCTTAATGGCGATTGCATTCGACCGGTGAGTCTTTCCTTACATAATATTAACATTATCTTGCTAGTATATCTTTCATTAAATATTAAATTCAAGTCTGTATAAAAGAATTAATGTTACTTACACTAAATAGAAAAGACTTTAAGAATAGACACAAAATTATGATGATACGAGGGGATTTTTCTCTCTCTTTAAGTTTCGCCAAGGGCGGCTTTTTGTTTAATGACAATATAAAAATAAAACTGCCTACACTCCTTGCTGGGAAGTAATAGCCTGTGAACTGGCAACCAACTAACTCCATGCATAGTACGCCCCTCATTGTCACATAAATACACAGCAGAGACATTACCATTATTATCAAATCATACTTTATGTTTGGTGGAAATGGTTGGAGACAGCCAGATTTATTTCACATTGGCATTGCCGTAAACAGTGAAAATTGCTCTTCATGCTGAGGACAGAACGGTTTAGGGATCTCTTAAATTTCTGTTTCTCCTCTGTGATGTTCTGTCAAGTTATTAAAACTATAAATAGCGCAAAAGGAACAAGTGGGCAAGTAGATCTTCAGCTTTAATTCGCGAAGCTTTGTTGTTTCAAAGACTATTGTGTTTGCATCATATCCAGAAGAAAATGAACCATGATTTTCGGAGAAAGCCCCATGTTCACATTTTGGAATTAACCGATTTTTTGAAAGAAGATCACCAGAACACATTTCATTATTTCTGTTTGTTGTGGCTCATATTATGCAAACAGCTTTCCATGTACATATACAAACATACTTTTAAAATCCATTTATTTATCGTAAAAATTATATAAGTTACTGAAGCCACCATTAGATTTATTTTATTACAAGAGGTAGTTGATAACAACGTTGTCTTTATTGGATTTTTCTGTTCATAGAATTATCATCTCATCTCGGAAGTTATTCTTCTTTATTAAATTTCATGAAATTTTCATCGTAAATCAATCGACAAGATTCTGCTGTATTGTCATACATGATCAAGGTTTTATATCCGCATTCACAACTCAAGAAGACGTATATCTTTGATGTACGCCTACATATTATGATAAATTAGAATTCTTCGAATCTCCTCCAACTAAAAATAAGCACGCAGCGGCAAGTTGGAAGTATTTCAACAACAACATCAAGATAGCTTAAATAAAATCATTGATAAATCTACTATGTATGTACATAAATAAATAGACTCTACATAGTCGGGTTTGATAATTAAAATCTACGTATACTTTATTGTGGTTGCTTGTGAATGTCTTCTACGAATACCACAAAGCTTTTCAATGATGTAGGTGAGGTGAAAACAATAAATCAAAAGAACAAAGTTCCAACGACAATGCATTGTCAGTAGTCACTATACCACTGCAGAACATATATATAGGGTTTGTTCTAACTCTTCAAGTAAGTTTCATTAAATATAAGCGTGTTGTAAAGCCGGGTGGATATTATTTATTTATTTACACCCTCTCTTTCACCAAACAACATAAGAGCAACCACGCCCTTTGACGAATTTCAAAAGATATAAGAAAAATAGACTCATATTAGTCTTTGAGAAGTTGTAACTTATACATATTTTAGATTGTATGCGCTTTTAGAAATGTAAAGAATCCAAACAAGTAATCCAACAAGAAAAAGTTTACCTTTTGGATTATTTTTAACTGTGACAAGTACTTTTAATCCTAACATATATGTATATTGTACCCTAATACTGAAGAATTTCTGCTCTCTAAAACTTTAGAAACAGTCGAAACAATATCAAACCAATTTTAACAACAAGTTGGCTGTCTCAAAGTACCCCATATCTAATATGTAGATAATTTTCAGCTTTATTTCCGAAGAGCAAATCATGGTGTTACTAACGTTTAGCGATTTGACATCGTTTTATCATTATTCAGGTGACCCAGAAAGTTAATATAACATAGAGACAAACGAATTACAAACTTACCTAGTTTAGAATAAATTAAAGCAATGCAAATTTGAACACGTAACGACAAAGTTTTCCTTGATAATAGTCTATCTGGATCTGATATCATTGGTATTGATGGTTTTTGAGACTGACAAGCTGGTTTTCGAACTGCTCGATTTCTGGTTACCCTGTATTTAAGTAGGTCTGAGGTGAAAATTATTCTGACATTTTATGTGGCATATTTTCAATTTCCTATAAACTAATCTCAAAAAAGCAACTAAACTAAACTTTAGTACTATTTCATTGATAGCGGCTACAATTATTGTGACTCCTAAATAGATACGTATGTATATATCGGATACTGTAATTAGTTAAATGAAAGTACTACAATTTAAACGAATACGATTTATTACTCGACACTCAACGTCTCGATGCATTATCCAATAATATGTCGTAAGTAAGAATTTTTGTTTGACTTGTATTATTTTTTCCCTCAAGAGTATATGTAATCGTTTAATACAAGTCTGGTGAAATAAAAGGATAATTCGGCCTGAGCTTTATTTACGAAGTTAAGATTACAGGAAACAATGTGTACCAGGAACTGCTTAGGTTTTCAATATGTATCCTTTCAGCTTTGTTTTTTATGAGCTATCGTTTTTGTATAAAAACTGACTTCCGAAACTAAAATTCCAAGAAAAGAAAAGGTGAAAGCAGCTAGGCCTTATATACGATCAATTCGCTGTATTGAGTATATTGAATAGCACTGTACTCATATGTAACAGTGCGTTTTATTACAAAAAGTCTTTTAGTGTAATCAGACGCTGGCGTCTTTTTGCTATATAGGTAATTTAGTATTTGTCCATTTTTGAACAACGTGTGTAGTTCACTACTGGATGCTACGGTCTATTGTCATCGTTGTCGTCTTCAATAAAATGTATAGAACATGTGACATGTGTATGCTTACTTATTTAACAATTTATGGCATGCTATTGAAAGAAATTGAGAACAAATGACATTTTCTAAGTAATCTTGTGTGTGGAAACTGTCGTCGTAAGAATCATTAAGTTGAGTACGGAATAGCTTACATCGCACACATAAAAGTATGCTGTAATGTAGGCTTTTTGTCAGCCAGTTTTTGCTACAAACCCTTTTAAACACTCTTTGCTACCACCAAAACATTGATTATCAACCACCATAATCTTCAGACTAAATGAAGCAACAACGTACCATACAAAAATGGCTTATGATAATCACTTTTCCCCATTCCTCAGCAGAACAATCATGGATCCACAAATTGAATAGTACAATTGCATGTTACACAATTGAATATTAAAGATTAAAAAACATAGTATGTTTAAAATTATTCATTCTACAGTAGGAATTGTTCTAACACCGATGACCCATCTCATCAGAGGTGGCAGGTTGTTGGGCTCAAAATAATTTAACAGCAGATAGTTTGTGATATTTCCAGACTCCATGTCATCAACTTAATTGCAGTACCTGCAGTGGCCATCTGTTTGTAATTACAGCATACAATTTTTAATGCATGATAAATGATATATTTCCGAAAGCAATTGCCACTAAATGCGGTATCACATAATGCAATACAAATAGTTCATAACTGTCATATTTAAGAATGGTATGCCGTTGCAACTTCATAAAGTCCTCTGGTTTACATTTCTGTGGTGCTCATCTCTTTTTCTTATAGGTGCATTCGCTACAAAACCAAACGAAGAAGATAAAAGTAGTAAGAATAAAATAAAAATTCCTTTTGCATAAATACATATATCAATAGATTATCATCTCATGTCATACTAGTTTCGAAATCACGGTTCAGTTTTCGTACCATTTTTCACAATTCACAGTATCAGTAGTTTGTATTCCATCAGAGCAATGATTGCCTTTTCCTTCACTTTTTTGTCATGACGATGACATAGTTTCACTTCCTTGTAATGGATACTCTTTTGTGCTTTTTCATACAATAATGTGGACGGTGTTCATCGACATGAACGAAGCTACTTTCATCCTTGAATAAAGAGATTGGCATGAAGAGGAATGAGACTGTCAAGCTCCCACATTTATCTTGCTTCAAATGAATGAACAAGCGACAAAAACGCCGTCGAGTATGAAATAAAATGGAATTTTACTACCAAAAAGCTGACCGAGCGACCACTGAAATATTCGTTTATATATGCATGAAAAATATGCTATATTGCAATTTATTGGCAAATATAACTCTAAAATTAGATCATGTTGGGTGAGGATGTTAAATGAAACGTCATTTTGTTGCTTAAATTGTGTTACACGCCCAAGGTGAAGAAAAGGTTGTGGCCTGTGATCAGCTAATGGTAAAGGGTAAAATAGTGTTTTCAGAGAAGACGACAATATTGATTCGTTAAACAATTATATTAGGTACACTTACACATATTCTCCAAGTGTTGGTGTCCAATACTGTGCAATTTATGGTTTGATTTCATTTTATTTTCGTGCTACAGTTATGATTTACAAATATAAAAAATCATGAATAATTCACGAAGGAACACACATAGATGAGATATTTGCCATCTTACAAAGACACCATGAGTAACTACTTCCTATGTTTTCAGGTACATGGCTATAATGAATCCTCTGAGACCTAGAATGGGAAAGCGACTGACATTGGGAATTGCGGCTGGAATCTGGATCGGAGGAGTGATTTTGTCAATGCCAATGCTAATTTTCTTCCAAACTTTCCAACAAGAAAATTCGACTGTTGTAGTGTGTTACTCCGAATGGCCCGATGGACCACAAACTGAAAGTCATCAGGAATACTTGTAAGTTGTAGTAAACAAGAATGGACCATTCAATTAGGTTCTGTCAGCACGTAAAAAATGGCTTCCTTCTGGTGGCCCCTTAAAACATTATGTAGGTATTAGTGCATGTCGTTATCGATTAAAGTATTAGCATAAATCCTCAATCTTTAAAAAAGAGGAGGGAAAGCTATTTGGATTAGTTGAAAATTGTACAACTAATATTTAAGCAAATGAAAGAAATATGTAATAAACTGTGTTTTAAATATGTTTACGTTGCCCCATACTTTTTCTCGTGTGTGTATAAAATGTGATCAGGAAAAAATAAGAAGAATTTATGTAACTGAAACGTAACAAGCAATAATGATAGTACTAAAATTTGAAAGACACGCGAATTTTCTGGAAGAATGAAATTTCCTATAACAAGAAGCTACAATTGAATGCGACAGAAATAATCTTTGTTTACATCAAGTGCTGCTTTTGACTTCAAGGGGCATTTTGTAAGTTTTAGTATACAAACTTGACCTGAACGTAGAAGTAGAATCATAAAGTCCATTGTATATCAATGACCACTTGGCAGACCCAAATTTACGAACTTCCTTCACCACTACAATAATAATATAAACTTTCTCCAAGAGCAGAGGAGAAAGTTCATAGAAATAGAGCCCATAATTTTTCTTTAGGACATGAATTGCTTCCTTGCAAGATTTATATCCTTCTGTCAATAGACTGTAATTCTCATTTTACAAAATACGAACAAATCTAATTCACTGTGCAGTAGGAATAAGGGAAGAACATTACATGACGGTAACTTGTGTAATGCAAGTATAAATCTATAAAATACAGGCACCTTACTCTTTCTGAAAGTTATTTTTAAATGTATCTCCTGTGTATTCGTTATGTACACATGTGCGGAAAGAAGCTCAAACAAGCACATTATTTTCCATTTTACCTGTCAACAAACGAGCCAAGAGAAATTACATATAGTTCAGCATGGCCTGTATATCATGTTACCACAGCCCACTCGTGGATTTGAAACATTTGAAAGAGTTAGTTCTATCTGCCCCTGACTCCACTTCTTTTCCCGTTCTGTATTTTTCTCGTTCCATTGTTGCGCTCATCATTCATTAGATAATGGAAAACCCATCATTATTGACATTCGGCATTGAGATAGGAATGCCAGGCTTCCAGAAAAGAATACATAAATAAATAAATAATAGGTATACAGTCTAGTCTTGTAGGCATCGCCAGATCAGGGCACGTGCCATTGAAGGCTGGCTGGTCTCAAGTGTTATGTGGAATTCTTTGTTATTGAAGACGTATCTAATGCAGTGCCATAATTAAGTTTAGTATTAAGCAAGTACTAACCAACCTTTTCGAAAATAAAATACATACTTTCATCTGTCGACAGCTAGCACAGGTATGAATTACCACGTTCGGAGAAGCTTAAACTTTGAAGTTAAGCACTTTCCCAATAGTGGACAGTAAGTGTTGCCGCACGTGCCAAACTAAGCTTTGTTCCCATCATAGTATCAGAAGTCATCAAAACTATCGTTTATTATTAGATATATTTTACTATAGCGGTCTATTGTAATTACTTTTCCCTTTTCAATTCCTTCCTATAAATTGGATAGTGTAGGCTTATTAGATTCATATTAATTAGTAATTACTATGAAATTGAAATATTAGCTGGCATATTTAATCTAACCGAGTTGTGGACGTCATTCGTCTACCTTACATACAAGCATATTAATAATATATTTTTCATTTATTGGCTGAAGCTGTTGTATCGTACATAAATGTGTATGATATAAGTAAAATTAAATTTCATATTATATACTTTGTATTGAGCCAACCAAAATTGAATTTTAAGAACATTTTGTGTAATACGTTTCCGTTCTACTTTGTTGGCAACCGTAAGACAAGAAAATTTTCATTTCGTATAATAAGACTGCAAGCACAGAGGAAGATGAACTACTTGAATTAGTTTTCTCCAGCTAGTTTTTCGCGTTTTCTAAAGCATTTTTATTCCGTACGTGCGTAATATATAGACTATCATACATTCATTCCGGTGGTTTCTTCTGTTGGCGTTCAATATTTGGAAGCCTTAAAAATATATATCTAAATCGCTTTTCCCGTGATATTCAGTCAAGTAATTCGTAATTCTGCAATATATTTTTTATTCGCCATAAAACAAATGTCATGAATGGATGATAAATGAATAAATCGGTCATTATGACCGGGATTGTCAGTCAAGTAATTCGTAATTCTGCAATATATTTTTTATTCGCCATAAAACAAATGTCATGAATGGATGATAAATGAATAAATCGGTCATTATGACCGGGATAAATATAAATCCAAATTCTCCATCTATGTGTCTGATTCCATGCCTTTTTAACTCACATTTATGAACTAAGGACGCATAATTTTCCATTTCACACTTTGGGTATTTTAGTTCAATACAAGTAAAACGGCTTCAGCAAGATAAAAATTTTATTTGTGTTCACTCATTCGTCGTTTGATTTGGAGAAGAATAAAAGCATAAAAATATCTGGTAAAAGTAAATAGAGCCTACACAAAAACAATCCGGTTACTTACTATATGTAGTGGGGCAATTTTCTATTTTTATTTCTCCGATTCTAATTTAATGCGAAGAGTTTAATATTTTATTACCTTTTAATAATAGTCTATTCACTATTATAGCTATTTAAAGACCATAAAGTTACATGAGGTTTAATTTTAATCTGGAATAGACGTAAGCGTTTCGGTGAAAGTTAAAAATATCTGAGCAAGTATGGCATGAAAAACCAAGGATATCATTTGTATGCGTTTATCAGAATTTCCTAGCTAACTCAACAAAGACCATGGTCTTTGTTGTATTTCGTTGTACTCTTTCGTATCATTTTATATTTGAATAGTACAAAGTTAGAAACCTTGCAAGTCTTACCATGCCATTCCGTGTTAACCATTATTAATATCATTATTGCGAGTAGAAACTTCATGTAGGAAAGTTCACGCCTACGTTATTAGGTATTATTATTCCATTACTCTTTTCACTTTCTCGGAAAAATTGCAAGAGAATCCTTTTTATACCATGCATGTACGAATTTGAAAAAAAAATGACTCTTAGTTCCTTCCCCCATTCGTTCCATTTAAAACTCATTCCTATTACACAATTAGGACAGACATTTATTATATTAGGTCTGCTTTTACACTAAAAGCAACGCGTTGAATTGACATTTGGCAAGGTATGATGAAAAATATATGTGGGAGAAGCCATAAGAAAGGCTGTTTTTGTCAACAACTGTCTGAAATCGCAACAATAATGTCATTTGTCAAGATCATTTGCTAAGTGGAAGTGGAAATTCAATAGTACTTCCTTGGGCTAAGGAAACCTACTTTGATTTCTATACATTTGGTTGTAAAGGCTCACACGAGGGGCGTTTGATGGAAGTTGTCACAAATAGAAAGGTAAATTACTCATAGAATGTAAACGAATCAACCTTGAATTTGGTTAAGGGGAGTTACGTTGAAGTAGACATTTTTTCATTGTAACCAAGATTTAGTATTTGTTGCAACTTTCATGAAACGCCCCTCGTACATTCTTCTTATAAGTGGTACGGAAGAAAAGTGATTTCCTTTTATCAAACATTTAAGCAATAGTTTCCTGTTGTTAGCACACAACAACGCCTACTCCAGAAAGCTACATGATTTTAATATCTAATCATAGCAAAATACATACATATAAGGTTTATATTTTGCAATGGAACAAAATAATACTAACCACATTGTATTTTCATTGTTTGTTACAGGTAGTTAAGATGATGATAGTGGTGGTATTGATTTTCGTGATTTGCTGGCTACCACAGCGTGAGTGAAAATTAATTGCTTGAAGGTGTTGCTGGTTTTTTATTTTATCTTACAATTTAGTACATTAATGTTATATTAAATATTTCAGATATGTATTTCATCTGGGTCTCCTTATGGCCTGCGATTACAACTTATTCCTTTGTTCAAGAAGTTTACCTCGGCATCTACTGGCTAGCCATGAGTAACTCCATGTACAACCCTATAATTTATTGCTGGATGAATAATAGGTATTAGAAGTATTGAAAAGTGAAAGTGCATGGATTGATATTTATCATGATATAAATAGAGCAGAAAACAATAAGCTCTCAGTATGTATATATAAAGATGCGGCAAAAGTGAGCCACAAGTTAAATGAATGTTGGAGTTATCAAATAGAGCACCCGCCCACACAAATTAGCCATTGGTGCAGGTTTTTTTCATCAAAATAAGTTCGTGCGTATTTTAATTTCAGATTCCGTCGAGGCTTCCAACAAGTATTTCGATGGTGCCCATTTGTCCATTACAGTGAGGTGGAGGCCACAACAACGTACATGATGCACACACAAAGAGAACGAGAGACAACACGGTACAGTGTAACTGGCTCTCCTGAGTTACAACTCACCCGTGTCTCCCGAAACGGTTTGTCCGTGGAAAGCAACTTTGAAACCCCACCTTTCTTTCACTGATTTCACCACTCACCATCACAAGTGTCATATTATATAATCTTATCCTGCAGCACATAGAGCACTGCATTTTTTATATTTATTATATGAATATGTAACAAGTGGAAATCAGTGCTTTAGAAATTCAATAATCTCTTTGCCTAGATGCAAGAGTAATTAAATTATTTTTGTAGGATTTACTGGTTCCCAAAACATGCATTTAGTTTACCACAAGAACACTGAACACCTCACAAAGTTTAATATAAGTTGCAAGCTTCTTAATTCAATTTTGGTCAGGTGATAGGTTCCTTTAGACCCAAAAATGTTTAAAATAAAGTAGCAAGAAAAACGCATAAATCTCGTATTCCCAACTGACTATCAAAAAGTTTGTTATCAATTTCATTACAGAAAAATATTTTTCAAAGAAAAAAAAGGTTCTTATAATTTCCTGTTTTTACATGAATGTATTAAACACTAGCTGGCAAACTAGTGCAGTGTTGTGTCAACTACGGGGAGGCTCAATAGGTACAATATGTTGAGTCAAATCATTTTAAAAAGTTTTAGGAAGGAATTGAAGGAAAAATTTATTGGAAGATACGATTTGCTTTTTAAGAATTCACACTAAACTCATAAACTCACAGTTCTTCGACTCGTAATTCAACTTATTTTAAGATTTCTATAATACATAAAAATAGTTTTCCCAAAGTAAAAAAGCGTTCATGATTCACAACAATACAGAGATTCATAACTCCGGTATCTCTGTACCGATCCTGGTCAAAATTGACCATAACAAAACCTACGATACCATAACATTATAGAATTTCACATATTACAAGCCCTTGAATCTAGGTATGTACGTTCATATATGATGTACCAAAAAACACATACGAACAGACATACAACATATCAACAAAACCAACTATGATTACATTTTTCCGACTTCATCATAGCGTTACATTCTTTGCAGTTTTTCTGTACAAAACTTTGTTGGGCTGAAATTAGAAATTGAGACTGAACTTGGAATGTGGTTTTACTGTTAGTTAGACATACTTCAACATATGTACATTTTGAGAAAGCCACTACTTTACGCCCTACAGACCGAGTAACTTTAGTTTGCAGTTGAAGCCAACATATACCACAACCATAACGAAGTGCTTTCTTTAGGTGAAAAGGCGACAGACATATTTTATAATGATAGGTACAGGTGCGATAAAAATAGGAGCGAAGTACTACTGTAGCTGTAGGTATCGGTATCTCATGCCATAAATCAGTCTTTAACAAGTTGCCACAACTGCTTTTGGTGGGACTCCGTGATTCCTTATTGTCCAATGTAGTTTACCCCTTTCGTACCCAGTATAATTCCTACATCACTGTTGTCCTACGTGCAATCTATTTACTAACACTGTAATATCACGAGCATTGTCGTAACAATTTTAATACTTCCTTACATAAACTGTGGATTTTTGTGTGTGTCATATATAGGTTCCGGTTCGGTCCACATCCATCTCCACGTAATGGGGAACGAATCCGGTCGAAGCCCCTCAAACAAGTCGATGAATATGAGTTCGAGTAATGCACAGGGTACTAGTAGCAATCAAGGACATAATCATCATGGAAGTGCCCATCCTAATAATTTCAATGGAAATGTTAGCAAACACGGCCAATCTACATCATCAGGGAACTTCCATCAACATCATACTCAATGTCATCATTTGCAAAAGAATTTTTCAACTAGCAACACAAGAGGAAACACGATGGTGTAAATTGAATTAATGGCTTAAACATATTTTTAACAAAATCCAGCTCATCCATTTTAATGTTTTCACTCTGAGATGATTAAGTTGCAAAATATACTTCTGCGTCTGTACATAGAGCAATTTAAAAAAAAATGGAATTCATCCATACATTCCAATATTGACTCAAGGAGGCTATGATAGTACTTTCAAACTTTGTAAATACAATTTTTGTACAAACCTTACAGTCTTTATTTAACACAAGTCATTGATATTGAAATATATTTTTTCAATATAAATTTTAAAAGTTTATACATATAGTAGGACAACATAGAGCACCTATTGTAGTTCGAATTTAAATTGTACCTCTGTATTACAAATACATATTTGTATACCCACTCCAAGTTTCCTTAATGAATTGGGTGAAAACGACGTGTATTGCAATACCAATATTACGACTTTGGGGTGACTCGGGACAACATTCTTCCAAATTCGAAGATGGCAAAAACCATGAATATCTTTCTTCCTTGATGATATCTACTCTACTACTGAATACCTGACTTATAATGAAGGATGAGCTTCTATACTTAGCACTGATACTTATATTTTAGGTAATGTATCATGTATCCAGCGCGACCAGTATAATTGAATGTCTCTATATTATAAATATTATGCTCTGGAACATAAAAAGAAACAATAGAAAATAGGAATTGTGAAAATTGCGAAATCATATAATATTTTAGTTCTCAAAAGTTTCCATTGCATTTCAATGTAATAATGCTGCTGTTGCTAAGTTAGCTTATTAGCTACAAGGTAGTAAATTAACCTTTATTTACCTTTCAAGGAAGGTAAATAAATACCCCTTTTTATCAACCTTTATTGATCTATATTTTACCCTCCCTGAATATGGTCATCGTTTACTTACTTAGGAATTTATTATGCCACATCAATCAACATTCTAGCATGCATTTCATTAATCATATTTAAGGTAAAATGTTTGAAAGAGATGATATTACTCTCTATTTTATATATATGAAATGATTGAATTATACGTACGACGCACACATAGATTATTATCATATTAATTTTTTATAAATAATCATTAATGATAGATTTTATATGAAACGCAAGCAGTGAGCACAATTGTAGAATTGTTCTGAATTACTTGAATGAATTGAATGCATAGTAAAGCATAAATATACATAGGTACATATATGTAAATACAGTGGAAATGTAACAATATATAATCCGTGTTTGGCATGATAGATAACGTATCTCAACCTAATCAACAAGAAGCAAGCACTTAAGAAAACAAATTATTTGTGGATTAGCTTAATAGCAGTTGACATACTAATAAGTGGAAATATTTCCTATGTTAGTTCTTCCAGTTTCCAGGTAGGTATGTATGTTGGTCATACGTGTTTGAGAAGCATTGTTATCGAGTTTTCGGAGTAACGCTCACCGTGACGCAACGAAAGAGTTTGCAATGTGTAATTCAGCATGGCTGTGGCTTATTTGACATCATAACAAATGTTTGACTTGAACAATACGCACACGTGCAACAAAAGTTACAAAATTGTGCAAGTGAATTAATAACCAAGAGAATAAATCCTACTATACCGACTCGTAAAATCACCATAGCCAAATTAGCCAAGTAGTATAATGTA
>JAHZMV010003144.1:0-18467 GCA_027743765.1 Coecobrya sp. COE2 | reverse complement strand
CCATGCCATACATGATCCAAGTGCTCAAGGAGTATCGTACCAAAGTGAGTAGTAGCAATAATACATACATATATTGACCTGTTCAATAATATAATATTTTCAATATTAACAATATTTTATGTTTACAGATTGACAGACTAGAGGAAATGGAAATGCATAGGTTGAAGCAGCAACAGGAGGACTCATTGGCTAATGATCTGAATCCCATGATAACTTATCATCCCAATCTCCGTTAACTTTTTAGCAGTAGATAAGCTTCATTTATTTATTTTCATCCATTCTCAATATCATGTTATAAAATGTCATGTACTTATTTACATTAAACATTTTAAAGAATGAAACCCTTTCAATCCATGCATACGCTTTTAATCCAATTCACATATTTTGGCACGCTCACAAAAATTCCCGGATATCCATCCTCGTTGCAACCTGCACCAATAGACAGTAGTAGTTAGTCAATTCATAGATTTTTTTGTTTCGTCAGAAATGTTTTCTACAACTTACTGTATCCCCAACTGGTCACTCCCTGCAACTGATTATTGGCCGTGGCTGGACCTCCACTGTCCCCTTCACAACTATCCCCTTTTCCATCTCCTCCCAAGCAAAAATATGACGGAAATACTACCGGCTTTCCAAAAACATCTTGATAATTCTTCTGACACATTTCAAAGTTTGCTTTGGGCAGTTGTATTACACGAAGGTCTGGCGATCTTTCATAATCCTCAGGATCCCTTTTCCCCCAACCAGACACGGTCAGTCTTTCTGATACTCTCTTACTTGCACTGGGAAGGCTAATCGGTTTCACGTGATCATTCACATTAAAACTGCCGTCGAGAATCACTACAGCAATGTCGTTGTTAAAAGGGAACTTGAAGTGTGAGTCCACTTGGTAATTTGGATGCTTTATAAGTCGTTGTGCTTGGAGCATTTGACCTTCATCCTGAATCCCGAGAATTCCTGCATGAACTGTGATGGCATTCGTGGGTTGAAGATCAACGGTGTCGGGGTGGGTAACGCAGTGTGCTGCCGTTACAGCAATGTGGGCTCCATTTCCTGGACAGATTGCAAACGATGCACCACACAGGTGCTTTTGCCAAAGACGCAAGCTTAGTTGATGGGGTAGCTGGCCAAGACGAGCTGGTTGTCCGTTAACAATGCGGTGGTCGAAAGGTTTAGTGTGGTTGCGGGATGGACCTGACAACGAAATGGGCGAATTTTCACCATTCTTGAGTGGGGTGAAATGATACTGATCTATAATTTTCTCTTCGCGTGCAGTGTTCCCAAGTTTACGGACGAGAGAGATGGGTTTCGCATTTGATTTGATATTGCGGAGGAGGATGGAAGAAATGTGGCAGTTTCCTGGGAGAAATAATGATAGTTGGAAGAGAAGTAAGTAAATAAAAATGCATAGTTAAAATTATAACTGTTTTGAGAAGCCTTGTGCTATGGATAATACAGTAAAGTTAATCACGGTAATATTCAGGACACTTTGGTGCGATGCTACAGGTAAAATGGAAGGATTTTAATTTTTACGCGAATTTGTTTAATGCTTAACCAATACCAGTTTAGATATTGATATTAATTGAATCAATAAATTTTATGTCAACATTAATGCGTATATTATTATAGCACGTTGTTAAAAGAAAGAAATGTATTTAAAATCAAGGTCATTTCAATATTTAGTCCAATTTATTTCATTAATTTAGTCATTAAATAACTTCGTTTAGTATAACAAAGTAAAGAGTAATGATATTAATTGTCACTAGTTCATAATTTGGTGAATAATCGCTTTCAACGTAATAATAAACCAATCACGATCAATTTTATGAGGATTTACCTCAAACTCTGACATCAATGATTGGCTATTAATCACGGATAATAATTTGATGTAGAATTCAACAAATCATACATTACTATAACAACTTCATTAAGCATTCCATTGACATTTTTATATAGTAATAAAAAGGACGACTGTTTTCAGCCTTTTACCTTAAATCATCTTTACATGAAGATTTTCAGCACAATTACTTAACATTAAGATGAAGAAGCGTCATAGTATAATCATAGTAATGCAAATCAGCATAGAACGGAATCAGAAGCAGAATTTTAGCCAATTGCTCAAAAAATCGTCTTTTACGTCATTCATCTGCATCTGCAATACTATCCCCAGCAACCTTTTGAAAGTGTTAGATGGATTATGTAAAATATACGAATATTTTACAGAACACACTTGAAGCACACTTTTCTAATCTATAGTTAAGTATTTAAGTAAATTGGTAAGAAAGAATAGCACAAAGCGCTCACAGGTATCATAATGCCCCGCACCGATTCTTTCTTCAACTTTTATTTTTTAGTTTTAACTATTAATAATTTCCACTGTTAAGAATTGTTAAAGAAATGGCAGACATAAAAGAAACCATTGTTAATTAAAAAAGTGCATACAATAAAAACTTACTTTACTAAAATTAGGTTTATTTGCTGACAAGAATGTTCTTAGAAACTGTATTGCCTACCTATGTAATTCGGGAAAGACAAAGAGCAAATCAGCGACCTAAATTACCTAAAACAATAACCGTGTCACCATGACATGGTATAATTGGCGAGCACACACGAAAGTTTAATTTCTATAAAAATTCTTCTTTCCATTCCAATTTATCAACCTCAACCAGCATTTAGAAGCATACATACAAAATGAATATTATCCTACTAGCTCTCTCTTATCTGTGTCTCATCTCTGTAGCATACGGATACAGACATGGACACCGTCGTCGCTATCGTCGCCAATTCAACAGTCGACCTGAATTTAGACATCACCGAAGAGACATTCCTCACCGTAATTTTCAGAAAACTAATTTTAAGTAAAATATACTGAGATTTCATCTAACAACGTTAACACGCATATTTACTGTTCAACAGGTCGTTCTTATCGGTCTGCAGAGGACATACCATCCGTTCAACAACGCATTGCTGGTGGGCGTGACGCTTTTCCTGGCGAAATCCCTTATCAAGTTTATGTCACCTTCTTCGAGGATTATCTGTGTGGCGGTGCCATTGTTAAAGGTCCCCAAGGCAACCACATGATCATAACAGCCGCCCAATGTGTCACAACGGATATTCCCGAACATAATGGCATATGGAAAACAATATTCATGAATGTTTGGGCTGGCGCTATCGACAGAAATAAAAATGAGTCGTTTCACCAAGAACGAGGAGTTCGTCGAATAGTTCGCCACGAAGGTTATCGGGCAGGAGGGAAACATTTGTATAATGACATAGCAATTATCCATTTGAAAAAGGATTTTGAGGAAACTCGTTATGTGAAGCCTATTGAACTTCCAACCACCGAAGGAATTTATCCACCGTCCAACTCTACTCTAACCGTTTCCGGTTGGGGCTTTAATAACAGATCTGAAATGTATTACGCTAGACATTTACAAATTGTTACTGTTCCTGCGTTTCCGTCGGTAGACTGCAATTCGAAATATTATCCAAACTATTACAATGACAGGATTTTCCAGAATTCGTCATTGTGCGGGTTTGACTGGAGGACAGAAGGTTTGAATGGACCTTGTTTTGGAGATGTTGGTGCTCCAGCGGCGGCAATTCATCCGGAAACTGGAGTGTTATACTTGGCAGGAGTTTTTAGCTGGACGGAGAGAGGTAAAGATATTTAAAATATTATAATTTATTGTAATTGCAGGAGAGAAATTATATTTTACTGGGTATATAATTTTCCAGGTTGTGGCCAGCAACAGTATCCATCAGTTTATACAAAAATTAGTGCGTATTTGCCCTGGATAAAGGACAACAGCTCTCCATATGAACATTCTCCTTGATTTCTGTTTTAGGAAAGTTACTTACCTATTATAGATTTCATTAATGATTAATGCATTATATTGCACCTTGCAGTTATGATGGTTTTGCACAAATCAAGAATAAATATTTTTGAACATTATTGGATTTCATGTATGTATAAGAATTATGATTTGCATAATCAATATTCGTTTCGCTTTCAAATTTCATAATTCGCTGTCATCAGACGTTTGGTTAAAAAGTCAATTGTTTGCTTAGCATGATTGCTACTATTCATATCCCAATTTATAACACCCAATATGAAAACTCATTGAAATTGAGTTGCATTCATGAATGAAATCAGCGCGTGAATAAAGTTGTAGATTCGGAACAATTTTAATTTTACCCTCAAATGTAAGTTAAAATGTACGAAAGTCAAAGTGCAAGAATACTGGTAAGAAGAATCCAGTAGATTATTTAGATATTTCACTAAAGGAAACTTTTTAACTTACCCATTAACGCATTTACGCAGCAAGTATAAAACATGGCGCAAATAATGTAACATAAAAAGAAATACTTTCCTTGTGGCTTTACCATAAGTTTTACTTTCTCCAAAACCATTTCCCCCTACGGCGTAATTTGTATAAAGATCTAAATCTTCTTATATGTTTACTATGAAATGCTCTGTAACATGTACTGTGGAAATAATAGCCAACATAAGTTATCCATTCGATTATCCGACTTCTGAAGTCAATAGAAAGAAACAAAAATATTTGAAATCCAGTCGCCACCAAATATGCCATTAGGCAAGGAAATATTTTCTCAGAATCAATCACATCGCTAGTTATAAAGGGTTTGCTTGCGTGTTGAGCGAATACATGAAGTTTAAATCTGAGCATATAAATCCAATCAGATAATCTGTCCCATATTCCAACTAATCCGCTTTCCCACATTAGCCGAGCAGTAGTCCGCATCCAATATATGTTATTAGTCCGAATCATTGTGTCTGTCGGCAAAACCTCCAATGGTTCTGGTACAATGAGACAACGGAAGTCGTCTACACGACACAAATGTTTAGCGTAATATTCGAAAGTGTACGGATTCATCGAGTTCTTTGACTCAATAGTTGCAAATTTTCCCTTTACATATTGCTCAATAAAAAATTGCACACGCATTCTATCGGATAACCGATGGAAACTATTATTCAAATACGTCGATAAATGTTTTATCTTGAAAACAATTTTATGCGCTTTTTCTGGTTTCGCTTGGCGGCTTTTACGCCAAATAATTTTGTAACCGTTATCCAACAATTCTTTTATCGTTTCATACGTCTTTAGAGGTCGTGTCACAACTACCAAACTAGTAATTGAATTTCCGTACAATGAGCAAATACAATATCCAGTTACAGTGAGCACGGTAAAAAGAAGAGGCAGTCTCTGCAAATGAATACATGACGAATTGCCCAGAAATACAGACAGGCAACGGCACAATAATGAAGTCAGGTCTCGTTTTTCTCTGGAAAGGTATCTAGTTAACAGGATGGAAGTTGCAAATAAAATTGTAGCCACAAGCAACCACAAATCCCAGGTGAATGGAGCACTTGTCCATACAGCTACACTGTTTAATTTATCTGAATATCTCCCACAATACATCAGGTTACCGTAAAAGAACTGATAAGTCTGGTGGTTGATTACATGAAATATGTCGGGATCATTTTTTACCACTACGATATCCGTTACCAAAAGCGATCCCTTATATGCCGTAAGGTTAATACCGTCAGCTTGGGTATGCATAGTCATTGAAAAATTATGCACTTGAGCTAATAACAAAGCAGACATGACTCCATACGTGCAAAACTTTGAATCCTTATCTTTTGGAAATAGATTGGGACAAACAATCTGGGCCCTTCTGAGATTGTTCTTGACTCTTTGAAAGTTGACCGCAGAAAGCAAATGGGGACCTTCATTGGCAATCCGAAATAATTGCTTGTGAATGGAAAGGATGTCTCTGTCCAACAGCAATGTTCCTACATTGAAAATGTTTTGTTCCGTGAATGGACTACGGCAGTATTTATTGCAGTGGAATATTACATTTTTTCCAGGATTTTTTATAAACAAAGTTCCTATAAGAGCCTGAAAATCGAAATTATACTTGTTTATCTCATTGGTTAAATACATTTGTACCGGATTTACAACACGTCTTGGGAAAATAAATAGAATCATTGTTGTTGAAAATTGTGCGAGCTCCTTGTTGACAAGCCATATTTTGCTTGTTCCTGCAGATGACACTGGCGCTAAGATTATTGTAGATGGTTGTGTGTATTTCAAATTATCTTGTCTAGGAACATGAATATTGGAGGAATTTGTTGTTAGAACAATCACTTTAACCTGGCCAGCAAAAGGTTGCTGAACGCTTAAATCAACGGAGAAAAATAAGAGGACAAATTTGTCCATGTTAAAATTAATATTTTTTGCGAATCGGTGAAACTCCAAATTCATTTTCCATTCACAATTGACAGCAGCCTGCTTTATGGAAAACACTGATGCTAAAAGAAATAAGTTTATAATAAACATGTCTAGATTGTTCCTTAGCATTTCGTGACTTATTTCTGAACTTGGTGTACTTATAACTTAACTAGGAACCCAAACTATTATTTTGCAACCCAAACTATCACGTTGGGGCAAGTAGAGAATCGACAAGTGAAAGTTGGCATTTGCTATCTTTCGTTACTGTATTTTAGAAGAAAATGCTTTACTGTAAATTACAGTCAGTGTAAGACATTTTGTCAGATGATGAATAGATTTTTTTTGAATAGAGCAAAAATTGAAACAGTTGACGATGATAATTTGACAGAGGAACGTGTAATAGAGGGCAAGTTGGTGTGACTCATATTTTATTCATAGAATAAGGGTATATAATCCTTATTCAATGTATTTTATTAATGTTTCAGGTATGCATGAATTAGTATTAATTCCATTTAGAACATATTCTGTATGCGTACAAATTTAAAAAGTAGAGGTTCGAAGTATATAAATTACGTGTCGAAGAATTGGTTTGAGTAATATAGATATTAAACAAGAATAGATATGTTCGTAAAGGTATATGTTCCATAACATGTCAACATGTAAATATCATCATGCATATTATTTTTCATTCGTCTCTGTGCTTTCCTTATACATTATATGTAGGACTAGCTCTAGAGAGGATGAAAAGTTGATCAACTTTTCTCTAATCTGTCGTCTGTCGGCGTGGAGGATGGAGAAAGCTATACATATAACCAACATACGGTCTCGTCATTCTATGCTTTATATTTTAAACTTATTTATATTTATGCTTTATTAACTTTCCATTTTCTACAATCTTCTGCATTCTGCACTACCGTGATTAAACCACTTAATATTTTGTTTTCTGAAATAGCATGCAATATGTATTTTATTATTTAATGTGTAGAATTTAAATGGTCCAATAAATAAATAGCATTTATTTACTACCGAATTATGAAGTATAGTTAATGTAGTTATTATGTTCGTCTGTCTGTCTGTGGACACGCTAGTCCGGTGCTAATTAGCCAATTGACATCGACATCATACTTGCGAGTAGTACGGTACTACTAGTACCCATAAAACTATTTGGTCATGATAGCAAATGTGATATTTCAACCCCGTGGGTGACCCTTGACGACTGACTGAGATGAGAGTTCTACTTTGAAATGAATAATACATATTATTATTCAACAACATGTTCCTGACACAACCCTAATTATATGCAATACAAGTTTTTTGGTCACCTTATATGCTAATACGCTTCGGTAGGTTGCCTCTCCTATAACTGGCTTGTTTTAAATGTAAAACAATAGTTTTTGCTATTACATAGACACATCCAGGGATTATTACGATCGTATTAAATAAATACATACCTACACAATTATATATACCTATATGTACATACATATTACATGCACGTGATGCAGGAATGAGCAGCTACCTGTAACATACATAGTCACGTATTGCTAGCTAGACTTATATGCGATTTGCGGTTTAGAAATTGAAAATAAATTATGTATCTGAAACTACCTAAAACGTTTATTCGATTTAATAAAGGTTATGGAATTGAATTTTATTGCTAATTTATAATCAAGGAACAAGGAACAGTGTATTCAATTTAAAAAAAAATTTCATAATTTGTTCTTGAAATAGAATCAGAGAACAAAATTGAATTATATTTATTATATTTATTCTAAAATACATTATGCTTTTTTAAATCTAAGCTTCTAGAAACATTTTATGATATCCCTTGAAATGTGTTTCCATTTTTTCCGTTATATAAAAATTTGGAAATTGTCCATTAAAATGCCTATTGCAAATACTTATCAAAACATGGAAATCTTATTTAAATAAGAATCTAGAAAATAGTAGAGCCTTAAGAATTATTTAGATTTCAATTTTTCGATATTAAATGAACAAACTTGAATATCTATTCTAAAATCAGGTTTAGTTCCGTGTTAGCTTTGATCTCTGAACGGTACATACAAAGTTGAAGGTTATTTTTCGCAACAATTATATCTTTTTCAACGCTACAAAAGTATACCTATCCACCCAATTAATGGAATACTTAAGAACCAGAATAAAAACTCATCCGTTAAAGCATAATATATTCAACACACAAAAAGTGGTGTTAAAATACAATTTTAAAATGGCTGTAAATCCAACAACTGATGTTTCAAAAACACGGACACAAGTCCCAACGCCTTACCGCCGTTGGAATTGGGAGCGATGGACTATTCAATTTGTTCTGAACGGCTATTACCTCCTTTCACTTCCTGTAACTTTCATCAAGGCCACAAATTCGTTTCAAGTCACCCCAAAACGGAGCATGATGTGGATTTGGCGTTTCCGATTACTCTGGTTGACCTTGGATAACATATATTTGTTAAGTCAGATACCTTATGCGAACCTTGAAACAATGGATTCAGAGGAACTTATGAATTTTTATATCCATGCTTCAACGAGAATAGTCGCCAATGGGTTTGGAATCTCTATGTTTTATGATTTGAAAGGGACGGTTGTACTTTTCAATGTTCTCTTTAGGACAGTGAGAAGATGGAAAGGTGAGCAAAGAAAATTATGTAAAACATAATGCAATTAAAAACTGCATCATGAAAATTTTTCATTAATACTTTTTTCTATTCAGAACGATTTGGTAGATGGGGAGATGATTTCTCTGGCCCCAAGGAGCGCAAATGGTCTCGCATAATGCGAATTTGCTGCATATTTTTCACCATTCAAGGAGCCTTACCTCTGGTCCCACACTTTCAGAATAGAATGAGCCGACGTTACTGGCCATCCAGGTTCTTTTCAAGGCAGTTTTACGATTCCATTCCTGGGATAATATTTACAGCTTTTAATGAACTGAATCTGAGCGGCGTTGCCATATTTACTGGAACATACTGTTGCGTTATACTGGTTACCAAGTTTATCCTAATGAGTTTCTGGGTAGGAAAATTAACAGAGAAAATGAAAGATCCAAACCTGCTACGCCACTTTGATTCCAGATATGTCAATACTCCATTCCTTCAGTATAGAGCGCTGATGGTGTTAAATCGAATAGGAAATTCTTGTATTGGGATACACACGTTCCCTTTTCTCATGGCATCGGCGTGTGCAGTTTCTATTATAATGTTAAGTGCTCTCTTTAAATTATTACGCCGATTACCTTTGGCACTAGCATTTAACTTGGCAGTGGGCACGACATTAATAATTCACGGTATGAATATAGTATGTCATGAAGGTGGGCTGTTGTCTCAAAAGTCGAAACAACTGAAAAATTATTTTGGCATGGATACAAATGCTCACGCCAAGAAATTTGCAAGGTCATGTAGGGACATACGGATATATGCAGGCTCAATGTTCTATACAAAATCAAGTACATTTGTTACTTGTGGAAAACTAGTAATGGATCAAATTATTACCGTATTACTGTCACTGCGATAATTTGTTTTTAAGTTGTCACCTTGTACACATCATCGCCCTATTATCATTATAAGTGCATACATTATTATTGTATTATCGTCATGTTATTTTCATTATTTTGTGCTTCAACAAAAAATGATTAATTAAGGCTTTAGAATTTAAGCTAAACTCAATGGTCCAAATTAAATATAAACTCAAGTAACTAAGGAAACAAGTAAGGTAAATGATGAGAGTATTCAGTACACCTGCTAATTTAATGGTACGTTAGTATGTAAAATTATTATTTAATATAAGTTATTGATATATGAAACGATCATATCTTTGTTTTGTTACATTGTAAATGTTTCTAAAAAGGACTACTATTTTACACAAATACATTCATTTTGGTTAGAATAACTTTTAATAAATAATTTTTATTGGGAGAGAAAAACACATTCATATTTTTTTCCAGTTTGGGAATACGTAATGATTCATTTAGAATTCATTCAACACACCTAAAATTTACATGCAGCATCACTTTTTATAGAC
The DNA here is from genome assembly GCA_027743765.1 of Coecobrya sp. COE2. Classification (NCBI taxonomy): domain Eukaryota; kingdom Metazoa; phylum Arthropoda; class Collembola; order Entomobryomorpha; family Entomobryidae; genus Coecobrya; species Coecobrya sp. COE2. The sequence continues at coordinate 8,178 of JAHZMV010003144.1, read as the reverse complement.
AAATGGGACAAATAAAACTATGTTGCTACCAAAAGTAAAACATGCACTGATTTGCAGCGCAGGTGAGCAACTACATCTTATCTAAATAGTGCATATCCAACTATGAAATGTAAAACACTCGAAAGTTTTTGAGTCCAAAAGTTGGTAAAAAAGCCTGGTCAGTTGGAAATATGACCTCTTGTCCAATGCAATCATTTGAAATTGGACATCGTAATTTATTTCAAATATCATTCAAATTCTTAATCTTATTCTATTAATAATAATAATAATTCCAAACCATTTTTTATCATGAAAGGGTATCAGGTTAATATAATTTAACTAAATGATATTAATATTAGGAAGAGGATATGATACAAATGTAAAAGAATTCGATTTTGTGACAAAGTAATGTAGTTGCTGTTGTCTCTACGCTCATCACATCATCATGATTTTTAGGTACCAATCCGTTACTAAAATAAGCTAGTAGTTAGACACTGTAATGCATTGAAACGGCAAAATTTTGTTACAACTAATCATCATTGTTTGCACATCCCATTTTGTAACATACATATTACACTGAAGCAACCAGGAAATGCAAATTATGAATATTCTTCAATATGCCTAAGATTTTTAATGGTACGGTGAGAATCGATAAGAGAAAGTTTTTAATCTCCTTTTACTGTCTGTAGAAAAAACAATAGAATGTAAGAGTAATTGTGTATATTTAACAGGTATCCCATAATTTATTAACGTTATGCTGAGGTTATGTAGGAATGTTAGCTGGACGAAATACATCAGACCTTTAAATTCAGGGTGAAAATATAGTTAGACCAGACTTGAGAATAAGTGTACATTACAGACATACATGTTTCGTTAGCAATCGCAATTTATCGTATCCAGGAATTTATCGATCCACCATCCATCCAAAGCTCTGTGCTTGCTATTCCTGATCGAGGGTTTCAGAAAACACTACCTCGGTTTATGACAACTGAATACATGTCTCATATGCATAATTAATTTCAATTTGTCGCTCAGGAAAATTGCATAACCAATATATACTATGTCCTGTTGTGAAGTAAACTCGTGTACTCATCAGTACTCGAGTACTTTTTCAATTTAAATCTCAACTCAACATTAAATCCGTTTCGAATTAATCCTAGTTTTAAAAGTAAACCAATGGTCTTTATTTTTTGAAACCGAACTGTACTAAAGACTAAAGACCGATATTTTAGATATTTGTGCTGTGTACAAGTCTCAACTTTACCTCGTTATCTAGCATTTTAGTACATCAAGATTTAAACTTATTCAATAATCAACACAGCAATTGGAACATCCTCAAAATATCGTTGGTTAGACAATAAGTACATAATCCTTCAGTCAGTAAAATATAATTACATATAACAAGTATGGAGAAGAGGAGTAAGCGACTTCGCAAGAGAACATTCCATATTTTGTTCTGATCACCAGCTCCAATTGATTGTGTGTTTGCATGATATTTGCAAAGTAGGCGAAAATGAGGAAAACGATTACTTAATTGACGAAGCTGCTTTACGTAACACAATTAAAGGTGAAAAAAAGCATTCATTCATTGCAAGTGATTGATACTTCTTCTAACAACAGAGGCGATGAGGTGGACAAAATCAAGATTAAAGTTATACAGCTATCGCCTGCATCCGCTAAAATATAAAACTAAGCAATGACGCTTGAACATCACTGGCCAGGAAATGAGGCCAGAACTAATGGTTATTTAAAAAGTACGTATATCTTCTATGTATACAGTATAGTTCTTATTATACATGGACTGCTGTGCTAACTAATAGAGATTATGAACTTGGATCGTTTAATTTTTTATAACAAATTGTCATGCCTCGTATTATTCAATGTCAATATTGCAGACATTGCTACCTTTGCACTTGTGCATGAGGCAAAAGGAAAAACCAGTGTGTGCGAGTATAAGATTTTAATGCTATCATCTTTCAATTAGGTTTAGTTTTAATGTAATAATGAAACTGTGGAAAGTGGATTCATGTATGCACATTCATGTATGTAAATAATCATTAATCACCCACCTTACTAATACTACAATATGCATCGACCAAGAAACTACTTTCGAATCAAGGTATGTATTTAGAATGATATGGATGGATGTTTCGGACATGAATACATTTACTAAAATGTTTTAGTAAATTTGAAGACCTTTTGTAAAACATAAAATAATGAGTATTCTAACTTTGAAGACATAATCTTTCACTTCACATAAAATACTTACATGGAAAAATGGATATATTCCCTCTGTACCAAGAACTGAACATATTAATTTCATTTCAATAAATGCAAGTGTATTATAAAATGAGTTAAAACGTTTTCAGTCTATTTACAAACGCAAATGATGCAGCTCAATAAGCACAATGACACTATCAACAGTTTGCTGACATCATTTTTTTTTCCTTTTTCTGATTTACTTTGTCCTAAAGTTGCATTCCCTCTCTCCGCCAAGTTACATCCACAGTTCTACAACCAAATAATGCACTTGACTTGTTATCATCACCAGTCTAGCATTAACAATGATATCGTCCATTACAACAATAATTTGTTCAAGTTAACATTGAACATCCAGTCATATTGCTTTACTAATTTACAATACTTATAATGCTTTATTTTTTAGAGTTTCATCCGAATTATTAATACCTGCCTATTTACTATAATGCATAGGCATACCTATGTGGAGTTGAAGATAAAATATAAAAGTGATGACATATATAAACGGGAACCAGATATCTGATTTTAGTTTATCTGCTGCTGTCCAATGCATTGTTTGTCTTATCGTTAATATTTGATTGGAAATACAAAAAATAATGAAAAGACGAATAATTTCTTGATAAATATAACGGCTATATCAGTGTGATTTTTTAACCAGCGGCAGGGGAGGCGGCGGTGCGGGGAAGGGATTTCTGGTCTCATTTACCCACAGTAACATTTTAAACAGGTAAAATACACAATTCAGAAATTATACAAAAATTTAGAATGCTTTGATGTTTGCCTCCCTTGAAATAACTATAAAATTATTATGTTTTGCATTTTAAAGTGAAAGATGGGAACATTGGATTCTTCAGACAAGGTTCTAGACCTTGTGACTCACTTGTTTCTACTCAAGAGGTTACCGAACAGTGAGCAACCTAATCTTCCGAGCATTGAACTTGGCATACTGGACTATCTTAGCAGAATTTCGGGTCCCATACTGCAGCAGAATGATTTATTGAAGTGTAGTCACGTTTTACAAACCTGGATGGATATACAAGGCCGACAAACCAACTTGAACACAGCTTTGGGAAAGCTGATGGAAGGGGAAAGCGCCTGTCTGTTCGTAAGAAAGCAAAATTGTACTATTCATTTTAGAAAGTTAAATGAGAAGCATATGCGTGTCATCACATTTCGAGCCTCACTTCCAAACGAATATATCACTGGAACATGCGGTTCTTTGAAAGTGACATATCCTGAAACGCTCGACGTGGTTCCAATTTCGCCCCTTCTTCTCTCGCCATGCTTTTCCAATCAACTGGACCATCTCACCGTAAACTTGTGTTCCATTGCCATGCCTACGTCTCTAAAACAGGGGCAGCCTCAAGTGGAAACCAGGGACACATCCCATCCGTACATGGTATCCGACTTCCTTGTTGGATTGCAATGTCCCGTTGGAAATTCAGGATTTGGAAACATAGGAGATATTGAGAAAATCAAATTTCAGAAAAAATTACGGGATCAAGTCAACTGGGAGAGCGGTTTTTTTCCATTTCGGCGTTCCGGACTTTGGACTTCTGTCAAGGTTATCTTGCAGTTAAGCCTGAATGAAGAAATGAAGAGCAAGGAAGATGCACGCCTAATGTACAAAATCATTATTCAGGAGCTACTCATTTCTGTCGCAGAGAAGTATTCACAAATAAAGGGAGCATCCTGGGATATCTGTGCCCAAATAATGACCAAATTGGCCCGGCGAGCAAAGAAACTTTCAGAAATGAGGAAAATTGATAACGGAAACAATTTGCTTCTCGAACAAACTTTGGAGCACACATGCACAACAGTTGGCAAGATACACGGTTTGGTGTCCGAGCAGTGGATTTCTACTGCAACATCAGAAGCAGGAAGTGGTCCGGAAATAAGGAAAGTCAAACGTGATAAACGCCTTTGGATTGAAGACTGTATCCATCAAATGGACAACCTAACCAAATATTTAAATCAGGACAGAACTCCTCCTATCCAAACGGATGCAATTGATAACCTGAAAATGATTGACTCTGTCATCCAGACTCAGACTGTCACCTTGGATGACCTTTTGAGCAGGTATAAAACTGTATCTGGCCAACAACAGGATATCCATCTGAATGAAATTAGCGTTTGGATATATCAAGTCGAATGGTTTGCCCGGCACGGACTCCACAGCGGTCTACATTGCGGCAGTATTTACGATTTGTTGCTGGCTTACCTGAAGAAAGCAAGTCATCTTACTGATCCCGTGTACTACAGCAGATATACCATTACAGCTCTCAAGTTTATCGCCGTTTTGGATGAAATTGCTGTTGAGAAGCATCCACTATTGCGAAGCTACCTGACAGGCATTCTTCCGGAAATGTTTAATCATCTCCTGATACCCGAGAAGTATGAAATGAAACTGGTCGAGGATCTGCAAAGCTATTTTAGGAACAGGAATTATGAATCAGCAGCATCCACTAACGGTCATGAATTTTGGCTGAAAAACAGCAAGATTGGAGACACAGACTTTTGTGTGAAGTACGCTCAACAAAACGGCGACATGAAGCAGCTCAAAGAGGAGATATTAGAAAAGATGGAAAAGGACATTGAAGCAAAAGAGAAAGAAATTGAACAAGCCAAATCCGAGTGTAGCGACCTTCAAACGGAAATTAACTCGCTCTCCTGTAGCTCCACGTGGAGCTCCTACTATGAAAAGTACATACATAACAACAACTGTAATCTTTGTAGCTTGAGGGCGCAGTTGGAGCGAAGAAAAGTTTCTGTCAAGCGTTATCAGCGTCCATTACCATCTGAAGATTATTTAAGGGACGCAGTAGTTTTCGAATTTCTCATTCCCAAGGAAATTGTTGTTCTTCGTGAGAGCGTTGGCATCCTACTTGAAGAAATTCTTGGAATACGCGAGAGCGTTCTGTTTCCATTTGTCAAGAAGATTTTCAAGAAATGGGCGGATTTCCATGAGCTTAATGAGTTTGATAAAAATGGTAATCAAAATCTGCTTCACTTGGGCAGTCAGGGTAGGGACGCCTTAACCGATTATAGTGGTGTAACCAATCCGGATGTGGTGCGATCCTCTAGTCGAGATTTTATTTTGGAAAATAACATGGACTGTACATATTACAGAACAAGCGCACTAAATCAACAGCCAGAAAATCCATTTACCTTGAAAATTGCAGAGACACAAGCAAAAGACGCTGAAACGTACAAAAGTTTACAATTTTCGCTTTATCAAAAGCCGCCAACAGAGAATCAAGTACTGGCCTGGCAGAATGATTGTCACCAAAATATCACTTTGAAAGAGTTCAAAATGTTCGGTTCGCTCAGGAGTGCTCCACTGGTCCAGTTGCGGAACTTGTACACGGTTTTAGCATCACAAATCCTGTCTCTAGAAAAGGAGCCTACGATCCAGCTAACAATGCAGACTCTGTGGGAGTTGGGCCCTGGAAAAAGGGACACTCATGCCGACTTTGAACTGCCGGAAAGTAAACAATTTGCACTTGCCTTCCTTGAACTGTTAAGAACTTCTGCAGAAGAAAACGCCACAAACTGGAGCAACCCCACTGTATTCTTGTCCTTTACCTTTGTTGTCGTCAGGATTCTGGAAATGAATGACTGTTCCCAGGTTAAAGAGACCGCTTCGAGAGTACTCCAAAGATACCGCGCCGTTTTGGAGGAATGGTGCATCAAGCTAGAAGCTTTACTTGTCAAGACTCCGGACCGAAATGACGCCAAAGCATTGATGGATCTTCTCCTGAAATCTGCACTCTGTTGCGCATTCACTTTCAACGTGTCTGCTGCTGAAAACATGCCATATATTTTCAAGAACTCGTCCGACATCGCGCATTTCCTACACGCATTATCCAGACTTCATCACTTGGTCGTTCGAGAAAACATTTTAACCGTTAATCCAATTTCATCCTTCATGAACAATTTGTTGCGCTATGCTAGACACACGATTCCTCTCAATGTACATGATTACCTTAACCTCATCCTATACTCGCCTCACTTTAACTTGGGGCTGCATAAATTTGTATGCTCAAAATGGAATGACGCACGCAAGGTTCATACCTTTGCCATTCCAACATTTCTTCATTCTGGAAATCAGTCTTCCCTGAAAAAACATGCTTATCAAGCCGACTACTTAATAGAGTCCATCAGACACAAGGTTTGTGTTGACATTTTGAGAGGAACATTTTTCGTTGACGGCTATCCACCTTCCGTTCTTCCAGAGAAAATCTTAAGAAATCCACTTTTCAAGAGTTTCTTCCGAACAAGTCAATTTCGTGTGCAGAGGGATTCCCAAACATTCAAAACAACGGATAAGTACTGTGGTCTCGATTTTGAGTTCACAGATACTGATAAGGGGCTAATTATTAGACAACTATCACCCCAAGGTCAATGGTATGAATTGTTACCAAGGGAGTTACTCCATAAGAACCTACCGCGTGACTTGATAAGCAACTTTACACACTGGTTTTCCTCCAACCATAAAGTTGTTCACTTTCGTAGACCATCATCGTTGGACAACGAAGAAAATATTGAACATGATACAGACTATCTATTAGTTCCTGTTACTCCAAAAAAAGGTCGGCGTAATCTTCAAAACGAATGGCATCTCACGAAATATACCGGAGCAACCACAACATCAAACGTGTTCCTCCTGTCAATTAATTCAATTGGATTCCAGGAGATTATCAAAACCTTGCAAAAACTGGAAGATAAAACGAATATTCACGTTCTTCTGAATAAAGCGGATGGACGAATTTCTGCAAACTTGTGGTCCATTAACCTATCATTTTCTCTAAATCATGATGATGGGTTGTTGTACGGTGACAATTATCCAGGATACTACGTACCTACGTCGGAAGATGGGGGACAGAGTCTGGGAACACTTGTGGGACTTCAGAGTGGTATTCTTCTGGAGAAGCGATCTGAAGCTGAGCCAAGTGGAAAAAAGAAAATTTTCTTGATTCAACACGGCACTGTCTCAATTTCTCATGGAGAAAGCGACCTACATCAATCTGTTAAAATAACGGGAGGAAACCGAAGTCCCTCCTACCTAGTTTTTGAGATTGACCAAGTTTTAAAACGGTACTTGTAATACTTTATAATAATAAACATTTTATTTCAAACGCCTAAAACATTTTATAATATACTTTTTGTATTTTAATTATTGAGCAGTCTGCGCCCAGGCAGCAGCAAGTCAGCATGGCTCTATTTGGCGTTGTTACACGGTGCGACCTCATCCCCATTTCCTGATCCCTCCACACAACTGACAGGTACAGAAATGGCCATTTGGATTCTCCAGTCTGGTTTTGCATGGTCATGTTCTCCATACGACGCAGAATGTCGCACCACTCTAAACCAAATATCCAACTTGTCCCCAAACTACGAATACTATCCTGAGCATTTAAAGGTGATGGAGAAAGTGATCTGGCCAGGTGGTCTTTCCAAAAATTTCTTTGCAGCTTATGATGGATACTCTATCATCGTGCAAAAACTATTGAATGATAGTGTTCGTCTGCAAGGTTTGTTTCCAGAAAACCCTAGCAGCGGAATCTCTCAATTAAATTTGGAACTCTGCAAACGTTCATACTACAGAAACATCAACATGTACAACAAAGCAACCCACCTTTCTATTGACTTTGTTGAAGACTCCAAAAGTCTGCAAACCCGAGTCATGACAAAACTTCCTTCAGTGAAAGTACCCGCAATGGTGAATGGCCTGAATACATTGGCGCAATATCGCCTGGGAAGAATCCCGTCTTCAAATACCGAAAACGTAGCTTCCTTTATAATGACCAGTACTCCATTACCGTCAAACACTGAAGATACTCTAACGGTGGAGTCTATTACAACTTGGTTGGACACTGATCTTCACGAAAATTGGCTTCAATTGTATTCCTTAGCATTGACATCCACAGAGGATGAAAT
>JAHZMV010003143.1:0-13523 GCA_027743765.1 Coecobrya sp. COE2 | reverse complement strand
GCTGATAAAGGTTGTAATATTCTTAATTATAAAGCAAGACTCCAAATTACAGTCTTATTTCGAGATCCATTTTTTTCTCCGTCATGTCATCAAAATGGACTAAAAGACTTAAATACGTAGAGTCATCATCATTTAATACACATTTAAGTCTAGTAACGCTTATCGCGGTACACTAATGTCAATGAAGGTCTGGAAAGAGGGAACGGAAGAAATCATGGAGAAAATGTAAATACGTATAATAATATATTTTAAAGTTCACTCAAGTCAACTGGAGGAAATAATGGTAGAGAACATTACGGAAGAAAGAAGCCAGAGAGAGCGAGAGAGCAAAAGAAACTTTTGCATAGTCAAGAGTCAAGGGAAAAGCGCGCAAAGTGGTAGTAACATACTTGTGTCAACTTAAATACTTAAGCATTTCACTGATTGTTCTCAACTTTGGACGAAAACAACTGGAGAAAATCTGCCTAGACTGGGAAAGTTGGGTATGCAAATCAGGATACGCAAATCATTTTATACTATTAAGCCTAAGGAAAAAGTTGCAAACAGAAGGCGAAAGCATGCTGATTGCTGGTACAACATTAAACCCTATAAACATGCTTCCTATAAACCAAACTTTTGAGACTCATATCACAATTAATGTCATGCACAGTTGATTATTTTTGTTTATTTTTTTATCCGTTATGCGCTTCATATAAAATGTACGCCTTGTTTACAAAATGCTGATAGCTCCGTGTTCTTAAAACTATTCAGAGAGAGGAAAGTATTTTTAAGTTTAAATTATTTTAGTTAAGTTGTTAGCCTTACGTTAACCTTATCTTTTCCCATTGCAGCACTAGGAAAAAATATTTTTCAGAAATCAATGGTTTGCTCGTAATGATAAATGAATAAAGCGCAAGTATAAAGGTCGACCGACAGTCCCACAGCAATCATAGTTATATTTTCTTTAACGTCGTATTCAACGAGTTTCTCCATATCGGCCAAAATGTGTACTGCGTAAATCAACACAGAAAACGTAAAGATTTTCGACAAGATTATTTAGTCATGAGAAAGAAAGGGAAAGGATAGAAGCATCGTAAGTGGCCATTCTGAGATTGTTTATCGCAATAAGTACGCATAGGCATTTTCATATATCAGTCAATGAATCTCTCATGGAACATAAACATATCCACCCCCGTCTATGCGCAACTTGCTAAATTATGGCAATAATAAAACATGAACTTGGAAATTTTGATAGTATAGCCCTGCAACAACGTATGCTTATGGTTCAGAATACTAACTACGTTGCCAATGATTAGATGAATGAGCATGAGTTGAGTGAGTGAAAGGAAGAAAAAGATCCTTTGTGGATTGGGTTCGTTGGTTAAGCCATTTTTCCTTTTTGATATTTTATAAATATTTTTATGCTTCATTCGCTTCAATCCAAAAATTTCTTTTGTTCCATGCCTTTTACTTCTTAGAATTCTTACGGAGATTTGCCAGCTTGAATTGGATCATGGCTCTGTTATGTTGCAAACTTATGTATTTTATGGTAAAGGGCAAGTTGCGGGATAGATTCATCTACTTTTTTAGGTAAAGATCTGCTGCGGCTGCCATTGCTGTGGCAGGACGAAGCATTTTTGAAACGTTGGTGGTAAGTTGGTGGTGGGATCGTAGACAAGAGTTGTATCCGATCTTTTTTCCCCTTTCAAAACCGCAAATCATTCCCCCGAGACTACTTTAGCACTGGTGGTGGTAGTGGTGTATTTCCTCAAGTCAGTGTGTAGTTACTAGTACATATAATACTTTCTTCAGATTTACACACTTTTCTTAAGTAATGTGTAGGTAGATGGTCGCTGTTGTGTTGCGACTTGTTTTTCTACGTATAATTTTTGTGTAAAGCAGTTTAGTCTGTGGAAACTTTTTTCTTTGTATTTTTTCTGCTTGAAGCTGGAGGCATTTACCAAGAGTGAAACATGATGTTGAAGGGCATCGTGGAAAAGAAGGAGACGTTCATAGTTTGCATTACTTGCTTAAGTTCAAGAATAATACAACATTGTACTAGAGTAGTATGTATAGAAGCTGTAGTGAGAGAGAAAGATTCCTTAGTACTGCTATAAAGAGCGAGTAGTTTAAGTAGAGGTTTTTACGATCTCAAAGCGATCTTCTGGAGGAGTCGTTATGTCGGCAGGGGGAAAATTTTTAACGGATTTTTTCCTTAACTTGATTTTACATTGGTTGTTGTATTTTCTTTATGATGATAATGGTATATAAAGCAAGCACTATGTGCACTGTCGAAGACTATATAGTTGGTCGGTATTGCCCATCTAAATGGTGGTAGGCTAACCGTATACATGAATGAAGTGTACGGTTAAATGAGAGGTCGACAACTATAATATGCAAGTTGAGTATACACAGTAGTGTTGAAAGTGAAATAACAGTTTTATAAGTTTTTGCTCCGCTTCGCTTAAATTATTGGCCAAGAGGAAACTTCCACTGTTAGTAACGCAGTTAGCAATAAAGGGAAAAGGGCAGAGAGGCACAAACTGTTAGTTTTGCTGTTATATAACACTCACTGATTACAAGTGAGCAAGTCAGTAATAATTCCTTGCCATTTTCATGTAACATGCCTAAGGATCTGCACTTTCACTAGGCCGGTCTGGAAGTGCACTTTTAAACACTGCGCAGAGCGTCCTTGTTAAATACCAAACTGAAATGTGGAGATGGAATATAGAAAGCAAAGTCCGTAAAAGTAATGCTCTCTCTACATGTTAGGAAGAAAAATATGCGAACAAATGAGAAAGCACTTCCAAGTTTGATGGTTTCTTGTGTGTATCTTAAAGATGACCGGATGACTAAAGTTTTTATGTAAATAGATACATAGCTAGTGTTATGAAACCAAAAACATTTCACGATGCAAAGCGAAGCAAACCGTGGCGTGTTGAATAACAAAGTTACTATCAATGTTACGTAAATCATATATTTATTTAAAGTCTAAACCTGTTAACCGTGTGGGTATGATGCTAATTCGAATTTTACAGAAGGTGTATTACGAAAAAGTTTCGTATTCGAACGCGTGTCATTAGTTGTTAGTGCTTATCGTTTGTATAAATGTGTCATGCTGAAATCCTACCATTGGCTTTCTCCGCAGTCATTTACCCTAAAAAGTTTCCACCAGACCCATTCTATTCATGGTCATTGACGTGGCAAGTATTTTTGGTATATGTACATACAAGCTTTCATTTGCCTGTTTGTAGCATACGTCACTGGTTGCATTGCTAGATGATGTTGATGACATGCTAGTCTTTTATTCATGAAAAGGTTGTCTTTGGTCATAAACTTTACTGCTGCATATGTACACAATATGAAATAAATAACGTTGGCATTTTCTCAATTCCAAGGCCTTGGGTTGGATTCCAGACTGACAAACTTTGTAAATGGAATAATTCATTTTAAAATATTGATTATACGATTGTACACTAGTACGCGTCCAGTAACAGTAACTTTTTCGACGAATACACAAAAAAGCATGAGAAACTCGTCAATTTAAGGGAATAGAGAAAGTTTTGCGTTCGAGTAACAATTGAACTAAAATTACTTAAAATTCATTGGTTCCTCCCAAGAGTACAAACAGCTCAACCGTTCACATACAACATATACATCAAATTAAACAAGTTTGCTGTGTGTGTGGTTATATATGGTATGTGCGCTATCACAAAGTTAAAAATAACGCCTACTCGTACGGTTATATTAGTGTCCAAATGGAAGAAAACAAACAAAACGAATGTGAAAATTCTATTTAAAACCGAATGTCTGGCTGGTCTACGGTTATACCCATCTGACATGTAACTTTTTGTACAGATTACGATTACTGCAGTCACAATTTCTCAATTTGTACATGAGACCCTGAACAACGAATAACGAAGATAGAAAGAACGGTTTAAGAAAAGTTAATTTGATTGTACTATTTTCATAACGGACTACTGCTTTGTTCTACACTTTACACACAATAAACATATACTTTTTCATATAAACAGTTAGTATATCATGCAGATAGCAAGAGCAAGTGGCTTTCACTGTGGTTTAGTCTAGTCTGATCACGGCAAGAACTTTTACGGAATGAATTAGAGCTGACGGTAAGTAATACGTCGACTTTTTTAATCCCGCTTCCTAAAAGAAAGATAAATTGCTTAACATCTGCATTTTTAAATGTGCCGTATTCAATGATGCACATAAGGAGATATCTATATAGGTACGTACACAGATAATATTATATTAGCCAGTTGGTATAATGAATGTATGGCCTTTGAACCGAGGCATTTACGGGTCACCAAGCATTCCTTTATTGTAATCAGTTACTTGTCGGTTTAATAAGCGCCGTTAAATTGTAATGTATAGAGAAGTACGCGTTCACCAACTCAATAGGAAATGAAGTGAACTTCTTCGTTGATTAAAAAATTCTCAACATTATTTTTTGAGCACAGCTTACCGATTATTGTTGCATAAAAGAGGATTTAGATTTTATAATTTATGTATGAAGATTTATATACGAAGCTATAATATGTCGTATACATTGAATTAGATAAAATATTCTTAAGCGGGAACATTAACTAGATTACTGCGCATAATAACGGTGTGTGCTACTTTTATGTACAGTGTAGTAATTCGATTGCAAAAAATAGGAAAACCCCATTCGGCATTCGAAAGAGAAAAAATCTGCTCATTTCTTTAACGAATACAGACAATAGTAGTCAAAAGGGGAAGAAATATGTTGTACTAGAAGCAGCTGTGGAAATAAATCTTATTATTACTTTCACTTCACTCCTATCTCTTTCCCATTAGTCTTCTTCACTTCACATCATGCACACCCACAAGAGAGAACCTTTGAAGGCCTATATAGATCTTCAAGGGCTACATACATTACATCATCATGATTAAACACTGCTTACGGAGTTCATATAAATGCAGTTATGTGTATTGAAAAATGTGCAAAAATGTTTAGCATTATTTCCAACGCATCACACACAGGATATTCGTGTTACGCAGCAAACATGTAAAACAGAAAATATGATATCGCAAGTAGAATGTGTGATTCTTTTCAACCAGCTTTACACCAGATTAACTTTGTCGTTTCTTGAACTCTGACTCGTTTCTGGCTGACAGCAAAATTAATGTTTAAAATTTCATTTACACATTTCTTCATAGAAATATTTGTATTTATTAATGTTTGCTGAAAATTATTTTAAATGGACTTTGTCGTTTTCTGTAAAACGCCTAAAATATGTTATTATTAATCAGGTTCGCTAATAGTTTGTATAAAACAATTACAAATTTTGTTATCACTAAAACATATTTAGTCAAGACAAGTTTATGACAAAGAAGCTTACAATGCACATAATGCATCCATATAAACGGTCGCATGTAGGGTTATCCTAATTTTTTTTCGTAAGCGATCTTTTGTTTTACTGTCTTGACCTAAATAATAATATATTTTAATCCTGTCTGGCTTATTGTTAGTGGTGCTTTGGTTTAATGTGTCCAGTGGCAAGATAATGTTGTACATCCAACAGGCAAAGGAATTAAACGGATGGCAAACGGAAGAAACCCGTTTCCATTTCCCAAAAAAGTTATACCAGTGTTATTTATAGTGCCAAAACAGCAGGTTAACAACCAGTACAGGATTTCTGTTTCTATAAATTTTCTTTGGTTGATGAAAGAAGCAATTTTGAGAACATGTATTTACGTAGAAAACAATTTTACTAGAAAGAAAGTTCGAAGGATGTCTCTACACCAGAATGCATGGTTAGGTTGTAATCCAGGAATAAAACAAAAGGAAAGAAACAATGGAGACTTTTGTAACAAGATACTCTGATACATTAACCGTGTCTGGCATTTTCAGATGATTCTACTTACCATTAGTGTACATGATGATGATGATGATGTTGAGTTGATTAATCGCTCGTTGGGCTTTGCCTTCGAAATGATTGCGTCATTCATTCATTCATTATCACTCTCTCGACTCCTTTCTACTTTCTTACATTTCTTTTGGTTTTGAGCCTTGTATAACGGTGAGAGGGAACCCTTTCAGAATTTCTTTTGTCTTCAACTCTCATATTCGTTTGTGTGCGAGATTCTGGAATAGTTTCTCAGATAAGATGTGGAAATGGCGTTAATGATGTCTTGGTCTGACCTATTTGGTTTTCTATTACTATTGGTATACAAAAGATAATGATGAAGATGGTGGTGTGTACGCATCAGCTAAAAACAGAATCGATGATCGAACCACAAGAAATGAAAGGGGCAAAAGCCAATTTTTAGAAGTGACTTTGTTGATGTAATTTGTATTTGTAATTGGCAGAATGTTACACATTTATATACATTAAGAAACAAAAGGAAAGCCCAAGTATTGAGTTTAACCAGAACAAGGGTGCGATGACGGAGTAAATTGCTTCTGAATATTTGAATTGCCAACAGAAAAGGATTTTTCCATTAGGTATCACCCTTGTTCGATGACTTGACCTACATTTAATTGCAAACATAATATTTTATACCACTTGTTCATCACCTAATGCAGAAGTTTTAGAGAGCGTTTACAAATAATCTGATACGTCTTATTATAAACATTCATACTGCTCCTATATGGTTGTTATTATTATTACAGTAAGTAAACCAACAAAATATTCTCGTCTCGTATCCAATATGCCGTGGATTTTTGTGCAGAGTTTGCTTTAATTTCTTGGACAGAAACTCTGCGTGTAGGATGAACCCAGGACATGAAACAATTTTGCAACATAAAATGGACAGAGCAGAAAGTGGAGAGGTTTCAACTTCCACCAGTTACTAACTTTACCCATCCATATAAACTCTTGTATACATACAAAATAAAAGCAAGAATTCCTGTTATATGAAAACATGTCGTGCTAGCGAAGTAGTGATAGAAGTAGTGGGAGGAAAGGAGAGAGATAAGAATGATAGTGAGCAGCAAAAGTAATTGTAGTAGCAGGCTCCTCATTTGGCTTCCTTTATTTTTATAGATTGGTGCTCTAGAATCGTTTGATTGTACACATTAAGATATAGTGTTGTGTGGTAATAGGTATATACATTTGTGTGTGTGTAGTATTGACTAACCAACGGCAAAAATAAGAGAGGAAAGCACGAAATGATCTTGATAGAAATCTACTTTCTTTTCTAGTAAGGACAGAGGAAAAGAAAAAAGTCAGGAAATGATACTTTAGCGGCAATAGTCGTACTGGTGGTAGTACAAGACAGAAACTGAAAAAAAGGATAGAGGAAGAAGAAAGAAGAAACATCAAAAGAAGAATCAAGAAGAGCCTCTCTTTTTTCTTCCTTCGTTTCGTTACCCTTAATTAAAGAATAACATGAAATGGGCTGGTGAAAGCACATGAATGGAATGTACAATTTGTGTTGTAGTACTTTATTGTATATGAATCTGCAGGACAAAAGAAAAACTTTAACTTTTCGGCATCCTTGTTCACTAGTCTTTTCCTTATAGAATCCAAAAGTAGGTACATTACTATGGTATAAACATTTGGTGTACGGAACATTTGTAACGAAAGAGGAGCAAGACGAGAAAAAAAGTTAAGAAAAAAGCCAAGGCCGGTCGTAAAAGGCCAATGCGGTGTTATAAGTTTTTGTATTGCATTTGTTATACCAGGATTGAATGAGTAACTGAGTGGCCATTCATTGCGCACTTCGATTGTTACGAAAAACTAACTGTCTTTGTACATAATACGCTTATTATATGTTTATAGCTATCTTCGATTGAGGTATATTGACTCGGGGTTGCTCTTTTTAACCGATGTGATAATACATCTTGCCTCGCTGGCAGTTGAAACGTGTGCATCTGCAATTTTAGATGGATAGTATCACTATTACTTCTCGCCTGATACTTCTTGTCGGCTGCTGATATATTGTTTGCCTTACAATAGCCAGGATGACGCGACTTGAGCCAGAGTCAATTATTTCTTCCTGTCATTCCATAAGGGCATTGATCTCCAGTGTTTTTTGCATTGTCAAGATAAACTGATCATTCACCAACTTTCTTTATGTGTAGAGTAACTATCATGCGTGCCTATGACTTTTAAATAATTACATAAAGGTATTTTTAACGTATTTACACAAAAACAGTTTCTTCCTCGTTGCTTAAATATCAATGACATGAGACAAATACGATTAAACTTGAGATATTTATCAGGTGCCTTAATAAACCCCATTCAAATATTTACAAAAAATTGAACTATCAGTATATTTGTACGCATATCATAGTCTCAACATGTTGGTTTTTTGAAGGGTATTGCAAAAAGTCCGGCATTATTATGTATGTATGTACATAGGGATATGCATGCGTAGCGAAACGTGTTACGTGCTCTCTTATATATTTTTTGCAATTATTCTGGGTCGTGCGTCTCATGGAGGTTGACAGACAATTTTCGTCTGCCATATTGTTGACGTGACGCTATTGCATTTTGCTATTCCTTGGTAAGAAGAATAGTGAATGTATTGCTTTCACCACCAGACGCTAGTGGTGTAGATACCAAAGTTAACAAAGTTAGTATGCGTAAAAGTTGAAAAGGAGAGTTCTGTTCACGTAAAATTCTCCGTGTTAACACAACCGACCCGACAATACAGCAGGCAACCGCTTTTCTGTATTTGTTATATTAGTTATATGTATTGCTACGCAAACTAAAAAACTGACTTTTTGTAAACTTTTAAAAAGAAAACTATTACTCACTTTGTTTTTCATGCCTTTGACAGATGCCTACCCTCAGTTCATTTACCGGTTCATTGAGCAAACACTCCAGCCTGGTCCGGCCGTTTCCTTGAAATGCAGTGCTCGGGGAAACCCTACACCTCAAGTTTCTTGGTTGTTAGATGGATTCCCGCTGCCTCAGAGTGACAGGTTGGTTGGCCGTTTAATCATCTGAATCTTTTCTCCCACATTGCTCATTTTGTCCTAGTTTCTTGGCTGCTGCTTTCTAAGCATGTAAAATGGCTGCGCTTATTGGTAGTACAAAGATAATATTGAGTTTTCAAGTTAAATAATATGTTTAATTGTTAAAACCGCGTTTATATCTAACCAACAATGTGAAATCGTGTGATGTTAGTACGTGTGTAAACCTTGTTTTCAAAGAGCTTATGCAGAATGAAAAGAACTTTTCAACTACAAATTACTATGCTTTGCTGTCAATTTTACTTGAGATATTTTACCTTTTTCATCATGTTAGCATTCTCTTCCTCTTTCAATAAGTTTTTCTTTCACTGTAGCTGGGATTGTCCCACACTTCCTATGTCAATTCCTCGAATTTATATTGTAACTTGAGCACTTCAATACATGAGGAAATGGAAAGAGATTGGCAGGGTGCAATTTGTAAATAGGCACATGCCGTCATAATCAATTAGAAAATCTCGCACACATAACAGAACTAGGTAGATGTTTCTGACAACCATTTTCTTCCTTTTATCTTACCCGAATTTACAATTGGAAAGGGAAGTAGTTCATTGCATCGTTCCCTCTTTCCACGTACACACACAATTCATTCAACTCAAAGAACCGAATCGGTTTTAAAGTGATTGCATGTTTGCAAATGATTGCGCACTTGCTTCATTGAAATATATGGAACGATGCTTATATACTGTTGGTGTAGCCTGGAAATGGATTTCTCAGCAGACGGTCTTTTTGTGATGGAAGTGCTTCGGGGATTTTACTTTGCTTTAATGTGCGAGCTTTATCCATTTTTGAAATTGCTACTGTTGCTTTTATCCATATTTTGTATGCTAACTAATACAGCGATTGGTGAAGAATAATGTAAAACGGGTGCGTCCTACAATTTCTATATAGGCATATAGCGAAAGAGTGTATATTGAATCTTTAGGTATGTAGTAGCATCAGTTCTTTTCTATAATTTAGGTTCTGCCTTCGATTTTCTTTGGCCTACATTCAAAAAAAACATTGAAGTGGTAAAATTCCAATGTGCATTAAAAGGTTCCTTTATAAATTGAACTTGAAGGGAGTCGAAATAATGATTCATTCTAATTCAGACTTTATACGTAATACACTTCCAGTTCATAACATCCTCCTGAATTTGTGTGTCGTATATAGAAATATAGTTTATTTTGTATTAAATATCTTATTTTTAGTTTAGTTTTATTGTATCAACTTTATTTTTGTCTTGTTCTGGTTCACTGGTATGATTCTGCATTGCATACCTTCGCAGGTTAAAAGCCAGTATACACGCAAAGGTAGTATAAGTATGCGTGATAGCAATTTATCTGTGTGATATCGATAGCGTATTGCTGTAAGCGTCCTGACAAGAAAAGAAAACATTTCTTGTTCTGCCCACGAAGAGAAAACTGGGAATATTTTTTGCTGATCAATATTGGTTTTGACATGCCTTCACTTTTAACAGATTCTTTTCGCTGTTGTTGGCTAGTAATCTTATCTGCCTTAAAACTGTTTTGGCTTCTATTTTATTTGACTCCCTGAGAGAAGAGAAAATTGATGGTACAAAGTTTGAACCAAAAAGGATTGAGAATATAAAGCGTGTGGCGAAATCACAAAATGTGAGTATATATTCAGTGAATTGAGAACAAAAATAGTGCAGTTTTCCCCTCTAGCTTCAACCCAATGTCAACATTTTTTGCTACTTCTTTCCGCTTTGCGTGTTTCCTTTTGTTCCTTGGTAGTTGGCAGAATATTGTCAAAAAATGAAGATAGCAGAACGGCGAAAGCACGAAAAAATGCGATGATTACTATGCGTGGGTGCTTTCACCTTTAGTTGGTAGAGCGTACATACAGTAAATTCTATGCCAGTTTTTTGGTACACCATCGCGTTCTTGTTACGGAGACATTACCGAGAAAAATTAAAATGAAAAGGTTAGCTAATCAGGTGAGACATTCAATCTTTTAGGCCCATGTCGGCAACCACGCACGCTAGTATAATGTAATTTGTAACATGTTGGTAACTCGTAACCGACAAAACCAGAACGATTGTAGATATTCATCATCATATACACATATATAATGTACCTGTAGACCTCTATGAATAATGCTGATTTTTTTTCGTTTTTTACCGACTTTTTTTGTTAGAATTTGCGCTTTATGTTAACCGGTAAACTGCATAATTTATCTTGACAGTAGACACAGTCTAATATTTATTCCCGATCCTGATAATTCAGCACAAATTGTTGACGGCAGTGGATAATGTAGTTTCTTTTTTCTTTGTAACTTTTGCAACATTCCTACTATTTTTAGTATGCATAAAAATGTGTGGTTTTCAATTTACAAATTGATTTTTTAAAAAGGTATTGCGTAACATTGACAGAAAATAACAGACAAAGAAATATATGGGACACGGAAATTGAATCTGTTGTGTGTAGTGTATAGTACATTCTTACACTGAGCTAGTAAGGCTTCCTAAAGATATTAATAATAATAACTTACTAACAAGCAAGTTTTTTTCTGATATGGTTCCGTACTTGGTTATCACTTTTTCTGGGATTCGCGTTCTGAATTCTTGGCCCTATATATTTAATGATATCTTAGTTGTATATAATATACCTAATGTACAGTTTGCATGTTAGCGCCTTATCTCATTTTTTCGTAGAAATATGTATCCAGAAACTTAATTGTAGACGACTATAGGAGGGTTAGATTGTTTTCACCCAGCAAACATAAAGTATGAAGTCTTAACTTGTAAAGAAAGAGTTATGATGTATGACAAGACCATTATTTGTTTGCTTATTTATTTATACGTATGGAATTTGCGAGCGCTTTACGAAGCACCACCCTTTTGATCATGTGTCGATTTTAGGGCGACCACCAGCTTTGAGAAAATAAATAACAACATTGCGCAGGTTTCTCTTTCCTTATTACCCACATAAACCATCCATGTTTTTAATATTTATAGGAGGAAATGAAAGGAAAAAGTTATTACAGAGCCAGGAAAAAGTCAGTAAAATATTTTCTTTCCAAATTGACTGTTTGACAGAAATAAATAATAAAAAATGATTTGATACCATTCTGCCATACCGGACTTATTTGTACACAATCTTAGAATATATAATGGCGATATGCAAATAAGATGGGGTTTTATACTTTTACCCCACTCCTACCCAGTAGAAACCCTTTAAAATCCTCCTGAATAACAGAAGAGGTTATAGGTTGCCTAAATTCAAATAGTTTCACTTTAAAATATGTCTAAAGTTGTTTTATTTTTCCTGTCAAGAATACCTGCCAACGTTAATTCAATTTTACTTTCCTAACCAGGGTACGTTTTCCCTTGTATAATTTTCGGTTTATGTATTGATAGCTGAAATACATACATAGAATCGACGTTTTCATTGCGAAATCGAATGGTCCGGATTTCTTTTTTGGATTTGGTAGAAGCTTATCGTGAAATCATTTGGCTTCACAGGGGTATATAATGAAAAATATATTGTAGAAAAGCCTAGGCTTAGAAACTAAAACGTAGCATAGTTGTTTATTGTAAGCTTGTATTTTTTTATATGCCCATCACCTATGTAAACCGTATAGCACATGTTACCATTAATAAATTATTTTAGAGGAAAAGAAGGAAAAGAAAAGGTATTTGTTTTGCTTATGTGTGCCAAACCCAAAGCAATTTTCATCTATATAATAGATATTGTGTTATAATAACAACAGACTACTCACAATAATAATAGGATGTAACAATTTCATCTTTATTCATATGAACCTAAATATTTTATATTCTTCTTTGTTGGGATCGTTCTTTCTTATTATTCTTGTTATTATGTCTTCTGCTGCAAAAGCAGATAATAATCTTCTATCGTAGGTATAATATATGACGACATGAGAAAGAGCCGACGTAAACAAATACACCCTTCTCACTTTCACCGTATATCATGCTCCAAAGGACATAACCATAACCATATAATATCTTACAAACGTATCTTGGAATTGGAAACTTCTCTGGCTTTCCAAAAATATTCATTAATATCGAGAATACATAAGTAGTGCTTGTTGCAAAAAACCCACTTGCGTGAGCGAAAGAAACGGAGAAATTAATGTTTATTATATGAGAAAAGTATTAGCTTTCTCTTTGATTAACACTTGTAGTTTCGAAGTTGCATTTACTGATTCCATCCCGTGTGGGGTTCGAAAAAACGATATCTTGACTCCGTACGTATTTAGTACATAACTAGCTAGAAGCAAGTAATATTTTTCCTGTACAATAAGTATTATAATTTTATGACCATTACAAAGTAGTTGTATTATAACCTATCTCGATCTGATAATGACGAACGCAAGATATAAGGTAAAAGAAAAGTAAACATACATAACTAATTGATAATCTAAAGGCTCATGCCGGTATACATAACCTAATACTCGCATCCTTGTTATATTGCAGAAAAATATTCCATTCAAATAGACAAAATATCATATTTTATATAAAAAGTCTAAGTATCTATTTTCTTGTTGAATGTTGATGGTGCACGTGTAAATTGCGGCTCAAACATTTCTCCAATCTTTACTATATTCCTCTACA